>PVKA01002262.1:0-128388 GCA_004027165.1 Ctenomys sociabilis | reverse complement strand
GATAGATAGATAGATAGATAGATAGATGTGTGTGTGTATATATATATATATTAAGAAGCTTGAGCTTATTTATTAAAATATATTTTTACCTTTTCTTAGTTTTTAAATAGGAAGCTTTTCAAGTGTTCTCTTTTTCTTTTTGCTTATGAAATTAATTCTTGGCTTCAGGCCATATCAGCATAGAGATATAGAATTCCCTCCACCTAAGTTCTATCCTGAGATTAGCATTTCTAACATTTCTAATGCTGATATTTTTTTTCTTTTATTTATTTATTTTTTATTTTATTGAAGTACAAATATCAATGAGACAGTTTTAAGACACCTTAACAGGATGGATTCAATAAATTAAACTGTTTTCATAATGTTTTGGTATCGTACAAGGTGCATACATGATATTATACTTACAGACATTATTATAGCAGATGTCTCTTATCAGTAAATTAAGAGAGTGTAGCTGTTTACGTATCTTGTTTTTTATACATGAATTATATCAAAGATTCAATAATTAATACTTTCTACCTTGTTATTTTCCTAGTGGTTGTCCATAGTACTAGAAGACAGGATATTATGTCTAACTCTGAAATTTCTACAAGAGCCTGTTCTGGGGTGTTCAGAACCAAATGTGGAATTTTCAGATCATTGTAGAAATGTAGTTTGTTTCAATAAGGAAAATAATATTCCATCTTGGTGGAAACATAAGCTCAGAGGCTCGAGTGTTCATGTGCATAAGAGTTTGTCTTTGAAATTATGTTGACAGCTTCTAAATTGTACTTGCTCATCAAGAAAGTTTTGATTTGTTTCCAAATTAAAGATATACATAAGAGCAGGACAGTAACAATGAATTCTGGATGCAGTGTGTTACTTCGAAATATGCCTTCAAGTATGACTGTTAATACATTAGAAGAAAAAATAGTAAAGAATGAGATAATATAGTATTTGTGTTATACGTGTTATTGACTATAAAATTTCAGTAATTTATGCAGAATTTGTAGAACTTAACATAGTCTATCTATGCTTGTATCTATACCTATATATCTTGTAAGAATGAATAAATAGTAAGGATAAGATAGATCTGCTTAATGGAATGGTGTAACATGAATTTCTAAGGGCTAGGTCCACTTCTGTGTTACCTAACTTGAATGTTCACAGGTATTTGCTGAGGTAGATGTTTCTTTTTTTTTATTTTATTGAAGTAAAAATATCAATGAGACAGTTTTAAGACATCTTAACAGGATGGATTTGATAAATTAATATGATGCAAAATGTTTTCATAATGTTTTGGTATCGTACAAGGTGCATACATGATATTATACTTATAGACATTATTACAGCAGATGTCTCTTATCAATAAATTAAGAGAGTGTAGCTGTTTACATATGTTATTTTTTATATATGAATTATATCAAAAATTTAATAATAATCTCTACCTTGTTATTTTCCTAGTGGTTGTCCATAGTACTAGAAGCCGACATAATATCCTGTCCAACCACCATTAGTGCAAATCTTGCTGCTCATAGAATTATGTAGAAGCAGTGTATCTACCCAACTGTACTGTCCATACACACACATCATGATTCTTCCTTTCTATTCCCCTTCCTTTGTCTACACCTGTCAAAGATGAGTCATAATAGAAAATGGTTATTCAACCAATTTAGGTGCCTGAACTCGAGGACACAATCCAACACAGTCCAGCATTCCACAACAATAGTGAGTTATCTGAAGAAGTTGTTGACCCTAGCTATTTACAACTCAACTTATTATTATGGCCCTGAGTTGTATACCTCATTTTTATGCTTTTCTGCTGGATGGTTAAGACCTAGATAGAGCAAGACCTAGGTAGATGGTTCTAAGGTAGATGATGTCTGTATGTTACCAACAGGAAAGCTTTGGCTTCCAGTTTAAGTAACCAGTATCATCTACCTGAGGAAGTGGACTAAGAATGAGAACACAAGGAATGATCTCTTAAATATCAATCCTCCTTCTAATTTTGTTAGGAATTTTTATTCCTTCACTGAAAAAGGTATTTCCTTAGCAACATCCTGTGTTGACTACACTAAACATCAGTCTTGCAAGTAATACGTCTGTTACCAGATTTACTGACCTTTTTAATTTGAGAGCAGTTTTCTCAAGTACTTTAGGATGTTAGCACTTTCCTAGACAGGCAGAGACTCTGTCTGCATTTTAAATATTTATATCCTAGTAATTTATACTCTTGAAGACTCATGCATATTCTCTACTAGTGCTGACTTACTTCACTTAATTTTGTTCATGAAACATCCTCCTACTAAAGTGCTATGGAGCAGCATAATGAAGTCCAGGCTTTGTAGTAGCATGCCCTCATAATTTTGTCACTAAAGGCTCCCACTGAACATTGGCCCTGAAAAAGGTTCCCAGGTGCTAAGCTGATGCTGGCACCAGTGAAAGCCAAATAGAATTTTAAAGTACAAATTCTACAGATAACTTTCTGATGTCATATGAGGAAAGCAGCTGTGAATGAGGTTTTTTGTTTTATTTTGTTTTAAATCAAGAGCAAAGACTTTCTTTGTGTTGTGCTGGCAGCTTCAAATATCTGAAAATAGTTGGTTCTTCTAATGGTGTAGCTGATAAAGAAATGAGATGTCTCAACCTCACCTCTAAATTCTGTGGCTTTTAGGTTTTTACAGGTGTCTCTCTTTTATTCAGCGAGACATTAACACTATTTTTGCTGAAGTGCACAGTGAGGTCCAGCATAGTTGCTATCATGCACAAGCCAATCCTGCTGTTTTATCACTGCTGTTAGGTTAATTATGATCTTTTCTAAGATTTCCCTCTGTGAGGTGCACTGCATTCTGAGTGCTCCTGTGAAATGTCAGTGCAGGGAATCAGGCAAGCAATTAAACTAAGAAAGAATATACTTTGGTATAACTGGCTTTTAACATGTGTAGTTTAGAAAAAGAATAGCTCAAGAAATAGAAGATTTGAAATATTTTAAAAGCTGTCCAGAGAGTTTTTAGCAATGTATTCCCTACCACACCATTTTGTTATACACATTTGTCTGGGAAGAATGGATTTTTATCATGGCAAAGACTTTCCTAAGCTCATGATAAACTGATGGGTTGTATTTTCCCTCTCACTGCTAGATGAGACTTTGGCTAACAGGGTTAGGCTGCATCAGCCCAGTGTTACCATTTCATCTACTCTGCCACCCATTTCAGTATGTTGCTTCATGTCCTGCTGTCATTTGGATATGGAATGTATACCTCCAAACTCATTTTTGCGTTCTCAGTTTAGTGCTCTTAGGAAATGATAGAACTATTAAGAGGGGGGGTGGATCCAATAGGGGAAAGTTAAGTCATTGGTTTGTTCCCTTGAGGGGATTTTGGGACTCAGCCCTCCTGGCTTCTCTATGCTTCCTGACTGCTTTGAAGTGTATAGCCTCCGCTAGGATATGCTCTGACCCTGATGACCTGTCCCATTACAGGCTCAAAGCAGCAGCAGGACAAGTGATCTCTGGAACCATGAGCCAAAATAAACCTTTCCTCCTTTTAGTTGTTTATCTGAGATATCTTTATAAGCCATAAAAAAACACACACCTGACCAAAATTGCAACAAGTGAATTGAAAATGTCATGTGTAGTGCAGTGGTTCATTTGTGTACTCACTGGGAATCTATTTTGTCATCAACTTGCTTTAAAGTCAGACTTACAGAGTGGCCTGTCTGTAAGAATGATTTATGAATGTAGAACCAGTACTTCAAGGTTGTATGAGTCATAATAGAAAATATTCTTCATGATAGCAGGTCATATGGGAAGACATTTAGAGGTGTTTGGAGTAATCAGAATAAGATGGGAAGGGGGAGATAGCTTAGCCATCTAAGCATCTGCCTGACAAGCGCAGGGACCCAGATTCAACCCCTGGTACCATATGGCATGCTGACCCCAGAACTCCAGGTGCACCACGCCAACCACTGAAGCTAGGCATGGTAGCACATGCCTGTAATCCCAGTGAGGATCAGGGGATCACTATGAGTCTAAGCTGCATAGTGAGACCCTGTACCAAATAAATAAATGAATAAATATAAGAGAGGGAAAGGGTAACCAGAGAAAAGAGAGAGCAAAGGAGATAGGAAAATAAATAAATAGGGGTGGGGGAGATGACTCAGTAGAATAAGCGCAAGGCCTGAGTTCAATCCCCGGTTTCACCAAAAATAAATAAATAAATACAAACAAGCTTCATAGCGTCTTGGTGATGCTGGTCATTATCCTCAGGAATGTCTCTAATAGTTACACTGATAAAGAGCAGTGAGGAGTTGTGCAGTTAGCAGACGTGTTGCATCAGTGTGATTTTACATACTGGAAAGTCCAGCTCAGGACAGTTGTGCTTTAGGTTGTATTTTCCATGTGGTCATTCCTGTACTGACCACATAATTTCCTCGACTCTTATTTTCCTTTGGGTATTGAGTTAGTGTCTTTTGGAAGAATGTTCAAACCTACAAATTTGTGCCTTACATGCATCTGATATTAGGAGCCCAGTTAATTTTGACACATCACATTTATTAAGATCATAGTAGCAATTTAGATGGTTGTCTTGGCCACACATTAAAAAAAAAAGAACGATTCCTTTGTTCTTGACTTAGAACCCTTTGTCTCTTACCTACTAGAAATTAATTTTAATAGTCAGCCTCTTATTTAATCAAGTTTGAGGACTTTTAAAAAATAATTTATCAAGTGAAATCATAGACTAATGGTGACTATGAAATACTAAATGTGATAGAAATATTTCAGCTTTTAGTGAGAAGAACTGTGAAAAGGGCTTATATGAATGGATTATATTTCACTTTAAAGTGCAATAAGTGGCATAAACAAGTATGACAAACTTTACTACTACTCTAACTATTTGAGCAGTAGTAAAGTTTCAAGGTACTGTTTGGGTATGTTAGTTAGTGTCTCCATAAGAGAAAAATAAATGTGCTTTAAGATGACAGAAAAACTATGACATAAGATATTTTTATATGAGCTGTAATTTATATAAGTAATCAATGTATTCCTTGGGATTATTGTCTTGCTTAATAAATGAGATATGTGATATGCAGTAGATGAAGCAATTAAAACATGAATCAAATTATCTTTGTGAGCAATATATGTAGTTTTAATTTTTCTAGTAGACAGTGAAACAAAAAAGATATAGGTGACTTACTTTTAATAGTACATTTCCTTCAGCCAAGTGTATGTAAGATATTTCAAAATGCAATCAGTATAAAAATTATTATTTTTTTCCATTGTTCTCAAGTCTTCCAATGTTTCTAATGCTTGTTAGCCATCTATGGATGTGGACTGCACAGCTCTCACACAGAGATTTATGAGGCCAAGCAGATAAGAAAAATGAGTTACTCCCAACTCAGCTGGGTCTAACTTATCCCTAGTTTGGCTAGATTTTCTGATATGGAGGGATGTCAGAAATCTAGAGTCCCTTGGGAAATTTCTTGAGTTGTAAGATTGATACCTAGTTCAAAACTTTCAAAACATCATACTGGGCAGAGCCATAGGATGGAGTTAGCAGTCTATTTCTTCTACGACCAATTTTAGTCTATGTAGAAGTCTCATAATCATCCAACATGCTTCATGAGTTTTGGGTAAGTATTGTAAAGGATCCCTTTTTCACAAACACAAATGTCTTTCAACATATTTTTAAGTTTATTGGATGGTCTCCACATTAGGGTGCAGCCAGTGGTTGTCCTTCCTGCCTCCAGGTGACCTTAGATTTTGTAGCTGGAAGGGGCTCTGGGATAAAGCACTTTGTTACTCTAGCAGACTGCACTTTTTATTAAAATACATTTTTTTCTGCATATAACTGTCCAGTGCCCCTATTCCTTGTGAAACTGCAAGCTTCTAGATAGAGGTCAGGTGGAATCTGGCTTTTCATTGTATCCACAGCACCTGATTCATGGGAAGGTTTTGTGCTAGTGTCTACTAAGCAGATGAATAAGTAAACAAATAATTTAAACTCCAAGGGTTTGTTAATGAGGCTGTGGAGAAATTGGAATTCTTATTCCCTTGTAGAAAATAGTTTCTTCAAAACTATTCTCCAAAAATAAATACAGAGCCACCATAAGATCCGTTGATTCTACTCCTGGTTATGTATGCCAAAAGAATTGAAAGCAAGGATGTGAAGGGGTAATTATATAGCAGCATTATTCACAATAGAAAAAAAGGTGGAAGCAGCCATGTCCATTACAAATGAATAGGCAAATCTGATATATTTATATAATGAAATATTATTCAACCTTGAAGGAAATTCTGGCATACACTACAAAAGGGATGAATCTTGAAGGAGGACATTACGCTGAGTGAAATAAGTTAGTTGCAAAAGAGCAAATTCTCTAGAATTCTATTTACATGAGATACCAAGAGTGGTCATAACATAGAGACAAAGCAGGATGCTGGTCTCTAGGGTCTGGGGGCAGCAGAAATAGGAAGTTATTCCTTATTTTTGAAAAGCATGTAGGCAGGTCTTTTAGCTGGAATGTTAACTTTTTAAGAATGACACAGCTAAACAATGACAATAATAGTGTCAAGATTAAATAATTTGCATTCATTTGGTTTAAATGAGGATTTGAGAAACAAAATAGGTGAGGATAAGAAGAGGTCATTCCCATTCACCTTCCTTAATAGTTACAGCAAAGAAAAAGAACTAGCTAAGGAAGAAAAGAGAAAGTGTCATAAATCAGCATTCTCCAATCTTATATTGTCTTTTTTTAAAAACTATTTTCTTTTTACTATATAAGAAATTATCCACAAATAAGTAGAAAAGTCATGTTGAAGGATTATAATTTTTTAAAACATGAAATGGACTATGATACAACCAAATTGTTCACATTACCAAGGGAATATTTTCCTAGAATTTAACTCACAGTTTGTGGCACCCACCTAGATTGCCTATGTAAGACAAGATTATGTCCCTCTTGGTGGATGGCCATTGAATTTTAAATCCAGTGTGCTAGTTGTACTGTATACAGTTTTGCAGAGAGGTGAAAATAATTTTTATCTTTTTAATTCAATTTTGCATAAATTATAAAATTATGTTTATGAAATAAATATTTTACAGAAAAAAAGCAGGAGATTGGTTGGTACAGTTTCAGTGTTTATGGTGAAGAATTATGTGAGAGCACGGTGGTGACAGTCATACCATAATGCCAAGTAATTACTTCCAGTCAACTGTATGCTTAAAAACCAGTTAAAATAGTAATTTTTCCTATGTGGAGCTTTTCATAATGTTGTTTAGAATGTAAGAAATTTAAGTCTTTTCTAAGATCACAGTATCATAGTCTTTTAAAACTATTGTAGACTAATCCTAGTGTCTTTTGAGATCTCACAATAGTAAAGAATGCCTTGGAGCTGGGAACCCAGTACACAGGTCTTGATAAATCACCTAACACCATTGTTTCCACACATGCCCCATCTGATCTTGCTGAAAGCATCTGACCAGTAAGGTTAAGGTGATAAACTGAAATCAATATGAGGAAAATATATGTGCTTGATAAACTGAAATCAATATGAGGAAAATATATGTGCTTGATTAATCTAGGCTGAATTCTTTACACACTGGGAAATTTATGTGTAATGGATATAACAAAAGTTTTCTGATGATGAGTAAATACACCAGAGCTTTATTAAGTTGATGCCCAGCAAGATAATTCCTGAGTTCATTATAAAGATTTACTAAATATCTCTTGCCTAGTTGCTGATCACTCTAATTTTACTTTGCTTTTACCTTTACAATGACGATGACTTTATTTCATCATCTTCTACGTCATTTGAAATGACCCCAAGACAAATCCTTCCCTTCCTCTTGGAGGGACATGAGGTGGCCAGAGAATCCAAGTGCAGTGGGATGTGGAGTTTGAAGAGGCAGCACCACCCCAGATGTCGGCCACTGACCTCTCCTGGCTCTGAAATATGTGAATTTCTGTTGTTCAAAGTAGCTAGAGTTCAACAATTAGAGAAAAAGTCACAAACATTTCATATTTTATTCTCCAGAGATTTATGTTGGTAGGAAACCAAAAGGCTGTTTCGGTCACATGTTGTCACATGTTGTAATTGTCCAACAGGATATTATCTTGAAATAAGAAAAGCAAACAAGATTCTATAGGAGTTCTAAATATGTGGCACAGTTTATTCACTCTTGTGTTTTAAAAATGAGCATAGCTCAGTGTCTTCAGAATTATTGCTTATACATATATTATTCCCTTTGTTCTAAGAGCTTTTTAGTTTCTTCCTGTGATAGTTTTTTCCTGCCAGACTTGAGATTTTCCTGTCTCAGCCTTCTGACTGCTGAGATTATGGGCATGAACCGTCATGACTGGCTTTGTTCTGAGAGGGTTAAGTCACTCAATGCACTGAAATAAATTTAAGATTGGTAAAAACTTGCAGTGAAGGGCCAGGGACATGGCTCAGTGGAATAAGCACTTCCCTGGAAAGCGCAAGCACCTGAGTTCAGTTCCCCGGTTCTGAAAAAAAAAAAAAAAAAAAAGTTGCAGTGAAAAAAAAACCCATATAACTCAAGAATAATACATATGTGAAAAGCAAAACCTAGTTTATGGGTAAAGGCTGTCAAGTCATAAATCAATGAAAAGGATTCCAAAGTAAAAATTGATAATATAAACTGCACATCATTTCTTTCTATTAGTACCTATAACTCCTTGTAGGAGTTGATGCAAGTACAAAGCACATCCAGTTCTCTGCCCATCCTTTCCCTCTCTGCCTTCTTGTGATCCTGTTCTCCTTTGGGTAAGAGCTTGCTCCCTACCTCCTGTTATCTTTTATTTTGCTCTTAATTTATACTTTGAAATTTTGTCCATCAAGAACAGAACAAAATAAGAAAATATTTTGTTAAAGAGGATAGACACACAGTTAATATATGTCAAAGACTTTCAAATAAATTTTAAAAAGAATACCATCCCAATAAGATAATGTAATAAGATGTGATTAGGAGTGACTTTTCTTTAAAAAGGAAAGGATGTATATGCTCATAAATGTGGAAAAGTCACTCTTTCTGTAAATAAATGCAAACTGAAATAAGATGAATGTAGTACCATCTAAAAAATTTAATAACTGAAAGAAATTTGGAAAAAACCATCTAATGCAGGCCAAGGTTCAGGGAGGCTTTCTTATGCTCTTATCTAGAGTACACTTGACTATACACTTAAGTATAGAGCCTTCCTAGAAAGTTGTTGGGCACCAGGTAGTGGGAACTTTGCATACGTAAGAGCAGTTTGTACAAGTATTAGCAACTATAGGGGGAGGAATATATCCTTATGAAAGAATTAAATGTGCTGGTAAAAATGCACAAGAGGCGTTCACAGCAGAATTGTGTGTAGCAGTAACTGAAGTTGATCCAACGCAACAAATGTAAAATATAGTTCATTAAGGATGACAGCAATGCTGACATTAAAAGATTATGAGTTTGAAGAATAGTATTTATTAAAATGTATTCAAAGCCAGTTACATTATGACATAATCTCAGCAGTTGGAAGGCTGAGGCAGGAGGGTCACTGTGAATTTGAGGCCAGGTTGGTACACATAGTGAGAATCTATCTCAAAAATCAAAAAGAAAGTAAAAATATTCAGTATTTGTCAAAGGTATTGATACTTACTAAAATGTTCTCAATGTCAATTCTGCATAATAATAATACTGTAATGTGCCACTGTGCACCTGTATGCAATTAGTATTTACTTTTGGTACACAGTAGTGTCTCCACTTGATTAAGTACATCTGCATACACTGAAAAGCAGTCAAATAAAAAGCAGCAGTATGTTAGAAAGTTATCTCTTGAGAGCTAGGTTCTATGTAACTTCATTTTCTTTGTACCCTTTTGCTTTTTCTAAATTTCCTAGAACCAAAAGATACTATCGTATAAGTGGCAAATAAGTTTTTAAAGAAGTGAATTGCTAATAAAACATTAATTATGAAGGAAACTTTTCATCCTTCTTCACAAATTGCTTCTGACGCCATCATTTACCTTGTATTATCCCTTATTTCCATCAGATAATCAAGTTTTTTATTATTTATTATTTTTATTGACGAATAAGTAGCAAGAGACAGTTTCGAGACAAATTAACAGGACAGATTCGACAAATCAATACAATGTACAATGTTTTCGTAATGTTTCGGGGTCATACAAGGTGCATATATGATATTATACTTACAGGCATTATTATAGCAGATATCTCTAATCAGTGAATGAAGAGAGTGCAGCTATATACCTATCTTATTTCTCTACAGCTGATTTATATCACAGACTCAACAATTGACAACCTCTACCTTGTTATCTCCCCAGTGTCTGTCCATAGCACTAGAAGCCAACATAATATCTTGTCCAACCACTATTAGTGCAAATCTTGCTTCTCATAGAATTATGCAGAAGCATGGCATATTTATCCTAACTGTACTGCTTATACACACACATCATGATTCTTCCTTTGTATTCCCTCCCTTTTTTTTTTTTTTTTTGTCTAGACCTGTCAAAGATGAGCACTCCATTGTCATTAAACCAATCTAGGTGCCTGAATTCAGTGACACAATCCAACACAGTGCAGCATTCCATAATAATAGTGAGTTATCTGAAGAAGTTGTCAACCATAGCCATTTACAGTTCAACTTATTATTATGGCCCCACGTTATATACCTCATTTTTATACATTTCTGCTGGATGGTTAAGACCAAGATAGATCAAGACCTATATACCAAAAGATGTATCTTTTGATTTTGATGGGGTCAATGAAGTCCCTTCAGGGTTTATCTTGTAATCCTGTACCTTACTCTGTAGATCCTTTGTCTGTGTCATCCATGTGGATGAGTCACGGCCAAATGCTTGACCAGTTTGCTGTCTATGAGAGCCTGAGAGAAAGTTTTCTCTCGATGTGACTCTCCCCAGGCACACTATACATCATCAATCTCTTTCCTTTGTTGCTCCATAATCTTCTTGATCAGAAAATTTGGGGCACAACTGAGTTTCCAGATGTTACAGTATAGGTGCTCCTATGCCCTGAGTCTTTGCTGACCTTGAAAGGCTAGGGCCAAAATGTTGGCTGGCCTTGTGGCTCTTCTATTTCTCCAATTTTGATCTGTAAACTTAGGTTGTTAACCATCCAGAAGAAAAGCTTGTTAGTACCCTGCAGCATATGCTGTTCAGTTTGCCCTAACTATCTGACTCAATTGTCTTTAGTTGTTGTGCATTTCTATTTGTGTTTCTTCTTTTGACTTGTTACAGTACAGAGACTATACGATATTTGCACATGTGTGTCTGATTTATTTCACTTACAAGTATATGTTCTAGGGGCATCCACTTCAACATAAATGCTTCAAGTTTATCATTCTTTATAGCTGAGTAATACTCCATTATATAGAAATACTACATCTTTTTCAACCATTCCTCATATAATGAACACCTTGGTTGTTTCCAAGATTTTGCTATCACAAATTATATATCACTATGATATAATGTTTTCAGTTCCTCTGGGAAAATTCCCAGTAGGGGGATAGCTGGCTTGAATGGGATTTCTAGTCCTACTCTTTTGAGATCAAGAGTCTCCACATTGATCTCCACAATGGTTGTAACAGTCTCCATTCCCACCAGCAGTGGAGAAGTGTTCCCTTTTCCCTACAACCTCTCCAACATTTGTTGTTGGTTGATTTCTTTATGATAGCCATTCTTTCTGTAGTGAGATGGTATCTCAGTGTTGTTTTTATTTGCATTTCATGGATGACTAGCGATGTGGAGCATTTTTTCATATATTTATTCGCTTCTTTAATTTTGTCCTCTGAGAAGTGTGTATTCATCTCAGATGCCCATTTCTGAATTGGGTATTCATATTTGAGGGCCCTGTTATATCTTAGTTCTTTATATATTCTAGACAGCAGACCTCTGTCTGATTGCTTATTAGTTAGGATTTTTTCAAAATTTGTGGGTTGTCTTTTCACTCTGTTGACAATTTCTTTTGACATGCAGAAGCTCTTCAAGAACAGTTGATCCCAGTTTTTAATTCTTTCAAGTGCTTCCCGTGCAAATATATGTTTGCTCATGAACACTTTACCTACCCCTATGTCTTCAAGAGTTCCTCCTACTTTCTATTCCAGGAGATTGAGTGTTTCTGCTTTAATGTTTAGATCTTTAATCCATTTTGACTTTAGCTTAGTGCATGGTGATAGAGCTGGGTCAAGTTTTAGTTTTAGGCATGTAGAAAGCCAGGTTTTCCAGCACCACTTGTTAAAGAGGCTATCTTTCTTCCAGTGAGCTTCTTTGGCCCCTTTGTCGCAGATCAGATGTCTGAGTGTAATCATAGATGTCTCTTCATCTTCTAATCTATTCCACTGATCCTCAGGTCTATTTTGTTGCCAATACCATGTTGATTTTATCACAGTGGCTTTGTAGTATAATTTCAAGTCAGGAATTGTGATGCCTCCTGCCTTGTCTTTATTGGCCAAGATTGCCTCTGCTATTCTAGGTCGTTTGTGGTTCCAAATAAATTTTAGGAATGATTTCTCTAGGTCTTGGAGGTATGTTGGTGGCAATTTGATAGAGATTGCATTAAATCTGTACAACAGTTTTGGAAGTAGGGCCATCTTCGCGATGTTGGTTCTTCCTATCCAGGAGCATGGAATATCTTTCCATTTTTCTGAAATCCTGTATAATCTCTTTTCTTAGGGTGTTGTAATTTCCGTGAAAAGATTTTTACTTCCTTGGTTAAGTGAATTCCAAGGTATTTCATTTTCCACAGTGCTATAGTCAAAGGTATTGTTTCTATTGTTTCCCATGCAGTGTGCTTGTTATCTGTGTAAAGGAATGCTACTGACTTTTCAGTATTGACTTTGTATCCTGCTATGCTACTGAATTTCCCTATCAGTTTTAGTAGTTTCTTGGTGGAATTTTTAGGGTCTTCCAAGTAAAGTGTCATGTCATCTGCAAATAGTGATAATTTAACTTCTTCTTTTCCTATTCTTATTCCCTTTATTTCTCCCTCTTTTGTAATGGCTGTCACTAATGCTTCCAAGACTATATTGAATAGGAGGGGTGATAGAGGACATCCTTGTCTTGTACCTGATTTAAGAGTAAAAGATTTCAGTTTTTCCCCATTTAGGATTATATGAGCTTTTGGGTTGTCATAGATGGCTTTTATCAAGTTAAGATAGAGTCCATCTATTCCTATTTTCTGTAGGACCTTGAGCATGAATGAGTGTTGGACTTTGTCAAAGGCTTTCTCTGCATCAGTTGAGATGATCATGTGGTTTTTAGATTTCAGTCTATTAATATCATGTATTACATTTATAGATTTTCAAATATTGAACCATCCTTGCATCCCTGGGATAAATCCTACCTGGTCATGGTGTATGATCTTCTTGATGATTTGCTGTATTCTGTTTGCTAGGATTTTACTGAGAATATTGTATCTATGTTTACAAGAGAGATTGGCCTGTAGTTCTCTTTTTTAGTTGTGTCTTTCCCTGGTTTTGGAATCAGTATTATACTTGCCTACAGAAATGATTTTGGGAGGACTGTTTCCTTTTCAGTTTCATTGAAGTGTTTGAGGAGTATAGGGAGTTTATCTTCTATAAATTTCTTGTAGAATCAAGCTGTGAATCCATCAGGATCTGGACTTTGTTGGTAGGAATTTTATTACATTTCATATTTTGTTGGCTGTTATTGGCTTATTGAGAGTTGTTATATCTTCTTGGTTCAGATTTGGTAATTTTTACCTTTTGAAGAATCCATTTCTTATGTGTCTTCTATTCTGTGAGCGTAAAGATTTTCGATGTAACTATTGATAATCTTCTGAATTTCCGATGGTTTTGTGGTGAGTTCACCCTTTTCATTCCTTATTGCATGCACTTGAATTTTTTCTTTCCTTTTTTTGATGAGGTTGTCTAGAGGCTTATCAACTTTATTTAGTTTTTCAAAGAACCAACATTTGATTTGTGGATTCTTTGAATTGTTTTCTTCGTGTCAATTGAATTAATTTCTGCTCTAATCTTTATGATGTCTTCCCATCTTTTTGCTCTGGGTTTCGTTTGCTCTTCTTTTTCTAGTTGTTGGAGGTGCAAGAAAAAAAAAATCTGAAACTCTGTCTTCGCTTTCACTCAGTTTTGTAGACTTGTGATTGATATTTTTAGTTCTTCTTTTTTTGACTTTTTGAGACAGGGTCTCACTATGCAGTTCAGGCTGGTCTTCAGCTCACTTTGTAGCTCAGGCTGGTCTCGAACTCAAAACAATCCTCCTCTGCCTCAGCCTCCCGAGTGCTGGGATTACAGGCATGTACCACCACACCCGGCCATGCACCACCACGCCTGCTGATATTTTTAGTTCTTCTATATCTCTTTGACTCTGTTTCATTCGTTCTATTTCTTTTCTGTATTGATCATTCAAGGAATCCATCATATTTCTGATCTCCTCTATTTTTTTTATCCATGTCTTCTTTAGAGGTAGTTATTAATTCTTTTTCTGCAGTTTCTTCCAAGTTGGGTTTCCTCTGCATATTTCTGGACTTGTTTCTGTATTTCAGATGCTATGATTTCAAAGAATTCTTTTTTTCAAAGAATTCTTTTTTGATTTCAGAAATTATTTCTGCTTTGAGTTCCTCATGACCTTTCTGCTGTTGTTTCTTTGCTTCAGATGCTGTTAATTCATGTTTCAGCTGGAATAGTGCTCTCTGCACTTGTTCTGGGTGAGCATTCATTTCCCCCCTGATGTTTCTGCATTTGATTCTTTAATTCAGATGCTATGTATTCAGATTTTCTTTTTTTATTTGAGGAATTAATTCTTGTTTGAGTCCCTCTATACCTTTCTGCTGTTGTTCCTTTGCTTCTGTATCTGTTAATTCATTCATTTCAGCTGAGCTAGTGTCCTCTGCACCTACTGGTGGACTCGAGGCCTGAGATTTCATTTTTCTCCTTGTCTTTGTCATTTTGTATAGCACTGACCTCTGACCTTTGGTGTAGAGCTTTGGTGCAGCTATAACCTTAGCATGTAATGAGAATCGGGTGCCAGTCTATTAATTTTGAGATTATCCAGTTATGCCTGGCCTGGATCTAGCTGTTGTGTTCAGTTCCTTTTTAATGCAGCTTCTGTGGTTCCCCTTTGTTGGTTTCTGGCTGAGCTGCGCTGTGTCTGGGGCCCCGGGAGAGGTCCCTCCAGTGCAGCGGGTCTGGAGCTCTCACTCTTCAGCCAAGCTGCGCTGACTCTGGGACCCTGGGATCCCAGATAATCAACTTCTGTTGTCTTTCTCATGCTTCATAGACCTGATTTTTCCTGTTCCTTCCTACAACCCATATTGGTTCAGGTCATCAGTATTTTTTTAAAAATCAGTATAGAAATCTTCCCTGGGTCTTCACTGCCCTTAGTTTTGGATCCTTGTCATGGCTTCTCATCCATGTATATTCTCAGTACGTGCTTCTCAGGTGAGTTCTGAGACTCTCTATGCCAGTGATGCCAACCCCCACACACACATGTGTGCTGTCACGTCTCTACCATGTGCTACCCATAGACACTGCCCTTTGTTAATCCAGGCATTCATTCAAGCAACATGTTACTGAGCATATTCCACGTGCCTGCCACTCTGAGCACAGAGGTAGACTAAATGTAAGTCTCTACTTTAGAGGGCTCACAGTCAGCCTGGGAACTATGTCAGTCAGATTTCTGTCACTCTATCAAATACCTGAGAGAATCTTTAGAAAAGATCTATATTGGCTCATTGTTTTTGAGATTTCAGTCCATGATCAATTGGTCATGTTGCTTTGGACAAAGGAGTACCTCCTAGTAGGAGTGTGTTGCAAAGAAAACCCACTTACCTCATGCAAGCAAAGGAGAAGAAGAGGAAGGGACCCATGCCACAATCCCTAGTGACCTGAAGGCCTCCCTTTATGTAAATTCTATATGTGGCCTCTCCGAACATATTTGCATGAGACTCTTCCATCAATGCCTGAGTCTTAGAGTAACATTTAAGAACAAAACTGTAGCCAGGTGTGGCCACACCTGGAGGTGGCACCAGGAGGCTGAAGCAGGAGATCACTGCAAGTTCGAGACCAGCCTTAGTTATAAAGTGACCACAAGACCAGTGTGAACTGCATAATGAGACCCTGTCCTGAAAAAAAAAGTGAGACCCAATCTATAGAAGGAAAGTAGACAAATGAACAGGCAGTCCTGTTTTGTTTAATAAGTGTTATGTTGAATAGGTTAATCATCCAGAGGTGGGATAAGAATTTGAACCCAAGTCTTGTAGTGACCAAAGGCATGTTGCTCCAAAATGAAGAAAAAAAAAAAGTGAGTACTATGGCCAGAGGAGGCTGGCCCCAGCCCCCGTGTTGACTTTGCCAAAGTGTCATGACTGAGTCCTCTTGCTAGTTAAGGTAACACTAACTTTTTTTCTTACTATGTAGTTGAGGCTGGTCTTGAACTCATTATGTAGCCCAGGCTGGCCTCAAATTCATAATAATCCTCCTGTCTCAGCCTTCTCATTGCTAAGATCTAAGTATGTACCACAAAGCCTGCCAAATAACTGCAATTAATAATGTCTCTTCTGTGGCATGCTCTGTGTGCTCTGCACATATGAACTCAGTCCTCGCAACAATTTCATGAGATGCTGAGATACAGAAAGCTCAAGTGATTTGCACGATGTTACATCTTTATTGGTTTGAGGATCTGAACTCTTTATTCTTGTGCTTTAATAATTTATCTTGTCTACTTATTTGTCTCTACAAACAAATAGTTAGACATGAAAGGTTAGAGACTGTCATGAGTACATTTGTGTCCTAGCACAATATTGACCTAAAAGCACATAAAACACTTCCAGTAAATTTGAATTGCACTGACTTGCATTGAAGTGAATTGAACTAAAGCCTTTCAAGGGCTACTTGAAATATTACTTTTGCTTTGATTATCCAGACCTATGGTGAGTGAAGGGGGAGGAGGTAGAGCAAAGAAAAAAGAAGGTACCATATACCATATCTTAACTTGACATAATGTGCCCTTCAGACACAGGTAACAAATTGGTGTTAGCTGAATCCACTTCTACAATCCCTGCCACACAGGCTCAGGATCCTTACACATTGGAAACCATCACCACAGTTGCTTTATTGAACTTCCCACTGATTCCAAACTGACCAAAGTGTTCAAAGTCGCTTAGAACACTATTCTGGAAATGAGCTTGCTTTTGAAGCTCACTTGTTCTAACTCTGCAGCTTTTTAAGTGAGAGGGAGCCCTGCCTGCTCAGACTCCAACACAATCAAGTTAGAATGTGCAACTTTAAGGGTGATGCTATGCAAATGAACACTCATTTCCTACCAGTGATAAACCTTTAAGCTTCATCGAGCTCAGTTTTACACTTATAGAAATTGGTGGATTGAGCTGTACAGCCATAACAGCAGTGTCACTGAAGACTTGAATGCATCAGTGTGGAATATGTTAAGCCTTTCCTTTTTACTGTCACCCTTGCACACACTTGTGGGAGGTACAAGCTGCTGTGAGGTTAAGTGAGGACATTCAGCATTTTTCATTCCAACCATTGCTTCACATTTGCTTTAACAGGGCAGGTGGTAGAGGGCAGAGAGGAGGGAAGAGCACAATACACATTCATCCTCTCTTGCCATGGCTTTGTCACGGCTTTGCCTGCCACAGCCCTCCTTACAGCACCCCAAGCATTGGAGGTTGGGCTCCACAAAGGCCTCCTTTTAAATAGCAATAGCCATAATGGTAACTGATCATGTTTCCTAGCTCAAGGCTCTGTGTTCTGTTAGGGGGTGTTAATCTTTGAGTGGTGCCCTGTTTCTATCTGCCTTTACTGGTTAACAAAACACAATTTAAGAGTTTAGTAAATTGCTTGAGGTCACAGAGCCAAGATGGAAGAGCCAGGGCTCAGATCCAAGTTGTCCTACTCCCAAGCCTGGGCTTTTAGCCTTTGTACTATACTCCTCAAACAAAGACCCTCTGGCCTCCAAAATTTCCCTGCTTCCTCCTCAAGTCATTTTCTTCCCAAATTCTCACAGCGCTTTTAGCTGTGTGTCTTTTGTGGGACTTAGCCATCTTAACAGTTTATTATTTTCACTTATATAAAACACTATTTTTGTTGAACTGGAGGCATAAAAGCAGAGCTGCCGTCTTGTTCGTTGGTGTGAGGAGTTCCTTATTTCACAGCGCCACATGTAAGTAGTGTCCTCAGACTAGGGAGAGCAGGGATGCTTTGCAACATGTGTGTCCCAATCTGAATACCTGTATGTGATAAGCATTTGGGGATCTATAAAGCCACTACCTCAAGGTTTTCTTCAGTGCTCATTTCTTAATGAAAATTACAGATTTAAGTGAAAAGACTCAATCATGTTTTCCTTAACAAAAATAGGCAAATCATACGGCATAGTCCACCTTATAGCATCTCTCCCTTAATTCCCTGATCTCTTGCTCTCCTAGTCCCGTTAATCTTTAGAAATCATTAGTGTTCCAGTCTGCTTAGAACTCCTGTTTATACTTCTAATTTGCTGCTTTTCTTCGCTAGATTTGTTCTGTGGCAGAGCTGCCTCTTCCTGAGATCCTTTACAACAAGCTGCAGAGGGCTTCCTCTCATGTTGCTTCAGGTTCAAACTAAAGGATATAGGCATCATTAACTGTTCTTAGGTTACATAAATTGATACACCACGTGAGTTTCAAAACATCCTGTAAAATGCCTGCTGCAGTTGTTTTTAACTCTAGGAATGCCCACTTCTCTCTCACTTTCTATTTCTGTCTCCTTTCTCCTTTTTCTGCAAGCCTGCTTTCCCATAATCTTGCTGCTTGTGCTGTGGAAAGTGAGAAGGGTTTAAATTCATATCCTGATCTAGTTTTTGGCAGAAGAGAGCTATTTTTGAGTATTAACCCAACTCCAACACCTCCCACTTGCCACCCTTAGCCATCTTCCTGGGTGTATTGCTCAAGATTTTCACTTTTTTCTCTTTTAACTGTTTCACATCCACTGGATTTGAGCTATGTTAGTGTAGTGTTTTGTTCCTATTTTGGGAATTTTTTCAGTAAGTCAGTGGGGAAAATAATAAAATAGACTAGCATGGCTAGGTCACTAATATAAACAGTTCTACCTTCAAAGTACAACTCTAAATAGGACATGGGGTCAGAACCTCACTACCAGTGCCCAGTCTTCGTGATTTCAGTGAAGCACAAAGGTAATTATTCTTGTCCTGACATCTGTGCTGCTTGTTATGGAGCACAATCCATAGCTGACCTACGTGTTGCTGCTACTACTGGCCCTACCTCCCTCTCTTAGCAAAGCTAACAGTTTTAGCAAATTCATAATGTTTTCACTGTATTTATATGTTTCTCCTCTGAAAAGAAAAGGATAGGGTTGCCTCTGTGTTTTAATTACTAGAAAAGTCTGGAGACAAAGAATTCTCTGAAGCTAGGCCACCTGAGCCCCTTCAGTAGTAATGTTTTTGTTCTTGGCACAATGTCCTGCAAGCCTGGAGCCTGGAGGCTGCCATGGGAAGGACTAGATGTGGTCCTGCCACCTGCTGAAACTCAGGAAAGCTACAGAGAAGTGGTAGAGCCCCAGTGACTCCCAATGCAGCTAACTAGTGTTGCCGCCAGTGCAGGTCCTGCGAGCTCACTCAGGCCACAGTGATTCCTCAAGGGCATAGGTGGATGTCCCAACCCTCACTGTTACACTGTGTCACCAGCACTCTACTGGCAGGCTTTCTGACTTCATCCAGTCTGACAGCAGCATTCTGGTGCTGCCACTATTTGCTTTTGAATAGATTCTAGAATAATCTATTATTCTAGGTCCACTTTGTGGACCTAGATTTATACTCCTGTGTGCAGAGGCAGTTCCATTGGTTCCATCTCTTCCTGCCATCAGGATCCACCTGTGGGCACTAATAGGGAAGGGTTGAGTCTTATCTATAGGCTCTGATCCCAGGCTTCAGTCAGCACAGCTGTGCCATCATATAGACAGTGATTTCTGCCTATAAGAAGAAGGAGGAATCTTAATCAATGAATCTTCCAAGTTTGTAAGTCAGTTACCTTTTTATTTCTATTCAGCCCTTCTGATTTAGTAAATATTTATAGAAAAATATTTTTAAATGTTGCATGTTAAGTCTCCTTCAATGAATGGACAATACCATAATCTAACACTTAGCATGTAGAGATAATCAAATAAATTGAAATTTTAAATGCCTGCCTTGGAGTACTGTTTTATTCATGCTGTCTTGTGACTCACAGAGGGGAGGGTATAATCATTTTTAGTTATATAGAAATAAAGTGGTTGGTATAGGAAAGGACAGAACAGAATAAAAACTACAAGTGTCTTATACTGAGTAAGGTTAAATAAAATTTCATGTTTTTTTGTTTCAGTTACAGGTTTACATATGTCACTGTGTATGTATAAGCACGTTATACTCATATATGCTTGCACACAGACCACCCATTTACATATGTGCTGGGCATCATGGAGCTCAGTGTGGGCCACAGTCAGACACGTAAAGTTGTGCCAAAGAGGCCCCTCATGGCCCTGGCCAGTCCACCTCCTTCTCAGCTGTCTCCATTGCTTTCACTGCTGCTTTATTCTCCCCCAACTTCCACGTGTATCTTTCTTTTCTCAGAGTATCCATGCATTCCTGACTGGCTGTGCCATCTTGGAAGCCTTGTTTTTGTTCATTCATGCAAGATGACTGAGAGGAAAAGCAGAAATAGTGATAAGCAGATACTAGTTAAATGGCATTTTATCACTCCTACTTGGATATCATATTTAAAAATAATTCTGCTTGCTGTTTTTATATGTTTTAAATATTTAATTTAATGTGATATTTCTGCTGTTGAAAATGCATGCCTTTGGCTTCACATAATGCAAGCTGGCGCTTTGTTCATGGCCCTACCTAAGATTTGCAGATAGCCTCCTGCCTGTGTGTTATTTGAGGCAGGTCACTATAGAAATCCCTGAGAACTGCTTAGGAATGCTGTAAACGGCCACTTTCAATTCCTTGTGTGGTAGCCTTGTGGAGTACAGTAGTTCAGTGGTGCTTATGAACAAACAACTACATATTTGTAAAATGAGCAAACAGTTAAGCTGCAATTAAGTACCAGCCACTGAAGTACATGATTCCACTGTGAGCTGCTGATAGCATGTACCAAAGAAAGTCTACAAGACCTCCTCTTAGATGCCAGCTTCATTTCAGTGCCCTCGACATTTGAAGAATGTCACTACCAGATCCAGTATGCATTTCCTTAATACAAAACTTGGGGTTGAAGAGTGGTTAAATGAACAATAGGACCAGGTGTCATAGTTAAATGATTATGCCAATTTGAGTAAGAAACATCCAAATAAATTGGATCAGCATAGTTCTGGAGATGGCTGAAGAGATTTACTGGAGACAGAAGACCTGGTGTGAGTGACAGTAACCAAAAGGAATGGAATAAAAGGGACATGAGAAAGAAAGGCTCGCTTCTCTTTCTTCAGAGAAGCTCTAGCCTTCTCCTTCATCTTGGATGTTGTCTCCTGGCTTCCAGCACAGACCCTTCAGCCTTCCACTCAGACGCTTTGGCTTCCTGCTATGAACTCACATCGGACACTGCAGTGGGCTCAACTGGACCCTTCAGCTCTCCAACATGCAGTCAGACTTTGCACTCTTCCACACCTTACTCTGCAACAACCATTGCAAGCATATCTTGTAAATCTTTATATATTTGTATATTTTGCTTTAACTGTTCTCTAATAAGCAATGACTCATATACCAGGTTTCCAGCCTTTTCTTTGGTGCTTAAGTATTAATAGGTGGTAGGCATAAAAACTCCTACAGCTTGGTAATTCCTCATGGTGGTGGGAGGGCTTTGGATGGTATAATATTATAAATTCTCCATCTGCTTGTCTTTAGTTCTCAAAAATTTCCATGTCCTGGGATGGCACCAGTAATAGTCAAGTAGCTAGAAGCAGGTGAAGATGAATACATTATGACCTGGATTTCTTGTCAAGTATCCTGGTCTACATAAGAAAATACATTTTCAGGGTGCTTCCCGTATCTTGGCTCATAGAATTGAACAGAACTTTGTTTAATTGGGGAGAGGAGGAGGTATCAGCCTTGTGTTTTCAGTGCATTAAAAGTATTGCTTTTCTATACCAAGTAGAAAGTATCTTGAACATTCCGTACGTAATTGATAAATACTTGAAAGTACGCTTGTCAGCCTGAGCTGATACTATACATTTGTTGAAATATCAGTGTACCATATAGATATGTATAATTATTTGTCACTTAAGACTTTTAAAAATATTTAAACAAAAGTATTGTTTATCTAAAAGTAAGAACAGAAATAAATCCTCATATCCAATTAATTTATGAAGGCCATATTTTACAGAGGTGGATAAGACAGAAAGCTTGGGTTCCATGCTCTGTTACAGCCAGGGGACTGTAGCTGTCTCTCACCTGAGATACATGTCTGACAAAGTGGCTCCAAGTGCCCAGTAAAATGCACACTTGGAAATACTCTGGGCCCAAGCACCGTGTCACCATCTTTTTATTGCCTAATTATTGCATATGACACACATAATTTAACATGCAATACATTTTTCATCTCTATTATTTGGTTCTCTGTCATTAACAACATAGAACTCTGAACTTATATGGTATGCTGTCAGATGCCTTCCTTGTTAATTTGAGACTTTGTAGTGCCACCATGTGGGAATAGCTTATACATTAATTTTGCTAATCTTAGGCATGCATGTATGAATTATTCACTGGCCTGACTCTTATTCCTGTACCTTCCTACTGAATCTTCCCGCAACATTGCACCATATATCTAAATCTTAATCTGGAGCTAGCAAGTTAATTTTGGGTTTCTGTGGCCTTGCATTATTCTGTATGTCAGCTGACTCTAGAAATTCTTTTCTCCTGTCTTTACTTATTTGAAGGTTAAGGTTAAGCTGGCTGTTATTTTCTACTTTTTAGTACCTATCATACTATCTGTGTATCATTCATTTAGCTTTTGAGAGAAAGAGAATGCAGTATATAAAGAATAATTAAATTTATTTTAAACACTATATTGTTTGTAATAGAGTGATATAGTATGTGTTCACTGCTGTGTTCAAGTAAATTTAATTCAAAATGACATGGTGCCAGCTTTCTGAGCTTCCATATGTAGTAAGCATAATTAATAGTAGTATCATGTCTATTGAAAAAAAATTCTATAAACATAAATTCACCCTATCTATATTTTCTTGCTTTTTTTTAGCATGAATACATGCAAAACCATCTGAGGCAGGAAACCATGTGATATCACTAATTGGCTCTCCTGATAGGATAGATGATTATCCTTTGAGCACTTTATATAAAAGGTGGTCTATTGGCAGAATTGAGCCAGCTCAGAAGAGGAGCAGAGACTGTAGTATAATGTGGATGGTCCTAATAAGCACGTATGTGTGATATCCGGGGTGGGATAGTGCCCCAGGCTGCATGCTCAGCCCTCAGTGTGTGCTGAGCGACTTCCGTGGTGTAGTGATGAGCATCAATCAGATAGGGGATGGCATCTCATGAGGAAAGGAACATTCTCGCAGGTGTACACTGGTCGGCTCAATCCATGTTCGTCAGTATATCTGAAGGTGGGCCCATGAGCCCAGTCATATCACGGCTAGGTAGCCAAGTTGGGAACAGAGTAAATGAACTGTAGCAGGGCCACAGTCTGTATAATTGGGGATTAGAATGAATGACATTTGAAAAAACAAATTAAGGGTCCAATGAAGGAAATCAACAAAAGCAGAGTTAAACAATGTGAAACACCTACGTGTGCAATTGGTACCGTCTGGGATTGTGGTAAGTACACTCCTGTGCTGGGCACACAACAGGGAAAGCTCCTAACAACATATTTTTCAGAATCTTAACTTTCCATTAAGTGACACAGAATTCTACTAAAGACATTTGGGGTTGGAAGGGATGCTTTTGAGCCAGAGTAATCAAGGAAAATTCTGAAAGATTTGATACTTTGAGAGTGGATATTCAAATTAGGGGAATGTTTTGTGGCTAGGAGTCAAGTTTCAGTGCTAAGCTTGAAGGACAAGAGGTGTGTGTGTGTGTGTGTGTGTGTGTGTGTGAGAGAGAGAGAGAGAGAGAGAGAGAGAGAGAGAGACAGAGAGAGACAGAGAGAAACAGAGAGAGAGAGAGATTCTGGGGACCTTTGCCGCTCTTTATTCATTTTTATTTTGAGGCAGAGTTCCCCAGGCTGGGCTTGAACTTGATGTTTTTCCTACCTCAGCCTTCAAGAGTACTGTGGTTATACAGGTCTGTGCCATCACACCCACCTAACTTTCTTGCAATTTTAATTATAAGAAAATCAGAGAACAACCAGCCTCTTGGAATTACATTTTTAGGGCTAGAGTGATAGCTCAGCAGCATAGGCACCTGCCTGGAATTACATTTTAAAAATGGGGTTTCGAGCTTGCTATGAGGAGAGTCCTTTCATAGCTATCCTCTCCACTGGGGCCTCCCTTTTGAAAAAATCTTTTCTTTCAGAGGCTCATATCTAAAGTGACACTCTTTACTGACTCAGGCTTGCAGTTCTTTGTCTTTGTGTCACTACGCGCGTGCGCACACACATCACACACACACACACACACACACACACATATGTTAGGAGGCAGGCAGTGTGACTGACAGACAGTTCAGGGTAAGCACTGAGCCGACTGACTTCTCACTCTGCAGCCCTAGGAGCAAAAGCCACCTTCCCACCATTCCTCTGTGGACTCCACCCTGGAATCAGCAGCCTTCAGTTAGGCAGTTATGCCTAACTAAGGAGCCCCTTGGGGCTGCTGGGAGTTGAAAAGCACAGCAGAGCTTTCTCCCACCCAGACATGGCTCTAAGACAAGGAGAAGTAATTTTAGACTATAACTTTGACCTTGTGACTAGCAAGAAAATGTAAACAAAGAAAAACAAAGTGGAAAGAAGTTTAACAAAAAATGATAGGATTGAAAGTACGAGATTCTAAGATATGACATAGTTTTTTAATTCCCTGACAGTTAACCTCTGCCATTTTTAAAATTTGTAACCCTATGTGAATTAGGAGCTGCTTACTATTAAATGTTATTTTGACATCTGTTACGTATTTCTGTTTTATATAGACAGTTTATAAAGCCCTACTTTAACCCTACCCTGAATGTCTTGTTGCCTGTGACTGCTGTAGTAGATTACCACCATTTAATGGCATAAAGCAACACAAATTTATTCTTTATAGTTCTGGAATTCAGAAGTCTCAACTGGGTCAGCCTAGTTGTGATCCTTTTTACAGACTCTCAGGGAGAAACATTTCTTTCACTTCTGAAGCTCCTAGAGGCAGACTGCATTTCTTATCTCATGGTTCTGTGCATTCTGAGTTCCTTATGCAGCCAGATCACCCTCTGACTCAGATCCTCCTTCCTCCTCATTAAAACTTTATTCATGCTTAGGGCCCACCCAGATTATCCAAGATACTGTCTATATGTCAAGGTTCTTGGTGTAATCTCTTCTGTAAAATTCTTTTTTTCAGGTGAGGTAACATATTCCCAGGTATAAGGACTAGGATTTGGACAATTTTGAGGTGCTGTTATTCAGTCTGCCCCACTGAGGTTTTGGCATGTGTCAAGATAACCTTCACTGAAATCAAACAGTGGAGAAAATATGAAATGTTAGAATCAGGAGGTTATGGAAGGCGTATGTCGTTGTATAAAACTCTGTAGCTTAACACATTATATATGTGACAAATGAAAATGTATTAGTATGTTCAGAAAGAAAGAGCCTGTTAGATAAGCTCAGGTGACTAAAGTGGCTGTTTAGGCAGAGCACAGAAGCTGGGGTTTGATCCCATGCACTGTGCTGGCCCACCCCCCGTGGGGGGGGCACGGAGACAGTAACTGAGACTGGGTGTGGTGGTGCGCACCTGTAATCTCAGCACTTGGGATGCTGAAAATAGGAGGAACACTACGAGTTCTACCTATGTAGTGAAACCCTGTAGGCCCTGTAAACCCTGTATCAAACATATAAAAGAAAGGAGTCTATTGAACATCTTATAAATATTTGAATGCATGATCTAGGAGCTAGAGAGTCTAGACCAGTGGTGGTGAACCAAGGCACATGTGCTACAGGGGCTGTTTGCTATCTTTGAAAGTTCTAAGAGGTTTGTCCTCACTGGTCTAGACTCTAGACCCTCATCTTCACCCATTCTCTAGGGTTTATTATTCAGGCTACCTGAGGACCCAAGGCCCACTGAATGCCACCATAAATTCCAGGCAAACCACAGTCACGCCAGCTCATTTCCTCTGGGTTTGCAGTGTGTCTGTGCCTTATATTTAGCATAGAAATTGATTGTCGACTCTGTCCCAGAGGGGTAATATGAGCTCACAGCTTAGCACATCATATCCTTTAAAGGACAGTAGTGCTTTTCTGGTTTCCCCTTGTGGCTCACAAAGTAAGATGTTATGGAAAGTGGCAGGAAGAATGGTTATGTTAGATAGCTACCCTTGGGATCTGAGATAGCAAATGGCACCCTTGCCATAAAGAAAATCCCACTTGGGGTTTGGTGGGCAAGTGCTGTGTAGTAACAGTAGCTGAAGCAGCCAGTATGCAGAATTTTTATGTTGAGGCAGATGGAAAATCTCACTGTAAAAGTGCCATACCTGGGGTGTGAAGCCTGGAGTCTATAGCTGCGGATCTGCTCATTTTGGAATCAGTAGGCTGTGAGAAGTTTAGTGATTCTCAGCACATCCTTTCTGCTGTTCCTTATATGCTGCTGGGGGTTATACTCTCCTTACACTGTAAGTGCTTGAGCCAGACTTCAAACTCTGGCCCTTCTCCTTGCCAGCCATGTGAGCTGTAGTTGCCTATGGCCTCCTCTCTCAGTGAGCAGTAAGAAAACTTCATTCACATGTCAGATGTTCCTCAGTGCATACGAGGATTTGTTGGTGCCTAATCAAAACATTCAGTGAATACAGGTTCATAATTCCTGGGTTCATAAGTGCTTCTCTGTACAATTTAGTTCACAAACAGAAACATTTGGCAAAATTTTGCTCCCATTTGCAAATTCCTAATCAGGTGAGGAACATGACTGTGCCTGTGATCCTTTTTCCCAGAATCATGGAATGAGTTAAGTTTGTGAACACCGGCAGCACTCTGGCACTCACTAATGCACCAGATACTACTGTCAGCCCTTTGCGTGAGTTCTGGTACCTAATCTTCAGAGCTTTATATTGAAAGTGCTTCTACTACTTTGCAGAAAATGAACACAGAATGAATAACTTTCATAGAGCCACACAGCTGGTGGGCCTGAAATTGTTTTAAATCCAGACAGCCTGAGAAGGAAGCTCACAGTTTGCCTGACTGCTGTTGGGCCTTGCCAAGATAAGGTGCTAAAAGAAAAGTTTTATGATAATGCCTGTACTTATGAGGATGTTGATTGCATTTATAAACACATTTAATACTCACAAGGCCCTCCCCCACTCACAGTAGGTCTGGTTATTACTGACAGATAAATGGAAACAGAGGAAGGGGTAAGAAAATGGCCAATAGGAACAGTAGGTATAGAGCTGGGACTTGAAGCCAGGCAACCTGCCTCTGTGCTACATGTACTGTCTCTGAAACATAGTGATAACACCCAAGTGATATGTCACAACAGTGGCACTTAGCTTGTGTGCAAGTGTCACTGTAATTGTGGCAATACGGAAGTAAATACAGAGAAGATAAAGTCTCATTCGTGTTGTCAGGGGATTTGTAGCCTGAGACAGGTGACGCAGACTTCAACTGATTATAAAGTCGTGTGACTTGTGGAACTCAGGAGACCTCACAGCAAGAGGAAAAGGGAGTCTTGGCTCATGAAGCACACACCTTCTAAAGACACAGGAAGCTGCCATTCATGCACAGCCTCTCTCCCACACATCCCATGGGTTACATCTGCATACAGTGGCTGCCCTTGTTTTTTGGTGTTTTGCTATACTACCTTGCACAAGAAATAAAACTGAACTTTGGAAGGAGATAAAGGTGCTGGCTTAGTTGGTAACAAAGCACATTAGTTGGCATAAAAAGGCAAGTGACCCTGGCATAAAGGTCATTTGTATGAATCATGAATGATTCTTTAGGGAGATAGGCAAGACCCCAGGAAGGCTGCCCAGTATGAAGGGACTAGGGCCTGTGTCATATGAAATAGAAGTAACATTATGGTCCATAATAATAAGTTCCTTGAGGGCATTTAACAAAGGGAGTAAGAAGTAATGATTAACTTTCAAAGTGGAAAATTAATATACTACATATTCTGTATAGTTGTATCTTTGAGGTTTACATTTTTGTTTAGGAGAGCCTCATCCTTAATTCTACTGTATACCAAATACAGTTATTGTGAGATTTGGTTATCGTCTGAATCTATGATGACTAGACAAATGATTTCTGCTTGAAATACATTTCCTACTACTGTTATGAAGTACTAAAAGTACAGTAGCTTCGACAATCACAGTTCAACGGATCAGAAGTCAACATGAGTCTCAGTGAAGTAAGACTGAGGATGCATTTCCTTTCTCAGGGCTGAAGGGGAATCTGTGTTTCGGCTTGCCTCAGTGCCCACACCGCTTCTCGTCCTCGGCCTGTGGCCCCTTGCCCCATCTTCATAATCAGATCAGGCTCTTTTTACGCTGCTGTCTCTCCTGTTCTGTATTCATAATCACTTCTTCCTGGCTTTCTTTTGATATCTGAAATGGGAAAGTTGTGAGATTATACCACTCTCTTCCAAAAGTGGTCTGCCTTTCAGCTTGAGAGAGGTGAGTGAGGATATAGCAAGAACAGTGAGATGGGAGAGAGGGACTCAGAAGCACAGGTGACATAGGACAGCAGAGGGCAGATGGAGACTCAAGTGGCAAACGTTTTCTTGGGTCAGTGGTGGAGTGTTGTGTAGCATATGTGAGGCCTTGGATACCACTAAAACAAGTAGATATGGTGAGTCTGAATTTTTAATAGGAAATATGTTCATTAAAATTATGGTTAATTGATCAAGCAATGGCCGTGACTCATCCACATGGCTGACACAGACAAAGGATCCACAAACTGCCATACAGGTTTTCAGGATAAATCCTGAGGGGATTTGATTGACCTTAATCAGATACAAAAGCTACAATTCTTGTTACATAGATCTTGCTTTATCTTGGTCTTAACCGTCCAGCAGAAAAGTATAAAAGTGAAGTATAAGAAGTAAGACATATTATTATGCTGAGCTGTAAAAGACTCAAGTCAACAACTTCTGACATTGCCAGACATATGGAAAACCCAATACTATGATGAACTATTGGACTATTTTGGAATATTTTGCCAAATTCATACACCTATAATATTTAAATGACAAAACTAAACAGAAAAGGGGATACAAATGAATGACCATTTTGTACCTGTAGATTCAAAATAGTACATTCTCTTAATTCAGTGAATAGAGGGATCTGCTCTAATACTGTTTGTAAATAGAATATCATGTCTGCATCTTGTACAACAGATAACCCACTAAGAACACAATATGCAGTGTATTAATTATTGAATATGTCTTACTAATTTGGTTTGAAACCATCTCATTTCTATTTGTTTTTCAATAAAATTATGGAAAAAAGATAAAAAAATAAAAATCCCCTCAAAAAATAAAAAAATAAAATTATGCTTGTCAAATAAATGAAATTTAAATGCTTCTAGAAAAAAATACATGGTCTTTATTATTTAAAAGTAATTCATGATACAGTCATAAAGGCATTGGATGAATAACTAATAACCTAGGCAGTACTGCCACAGTGGCGTTGCAAAGACTTTCTAGAAAAATCTGGATACTGTTAAATGTGTAGAAACTTTACTTCCCATATTTATTTTCTACCTCCCTATGGTACTCTGTATTCAAACTGAGAGAAATAAAAATTTATCAAACAGAAACACGATTCTGGCAGCTAAATGCAAATAGGAAAAAAGAGCAAAATGAACAGAAAGAAGGGGCAGGCATATTTTATAACATTCATTTTTTGTCTTTTTCTTTTAAAAATATTATTGAAGAAAAGGCAAAATACAACTTCATAACAATAATAGGACAATAACACTAATTAATATATTGCATATTGTTATCTTTACGGCATTCTGTTACTTAGAGTATAAGATATGGGCCTAAAAAACTCTCCAGTTGACATTAGCATGAATCTTCCTTTTCAATAAACTATGGGACATTAATAGTGTAGTACCTTGCATTTTTGTCCCTTTTCCCTTCCATCATTTCCCTCTCCCCTTTTCTGTCTCCTGGTTCCTTTTGAACAATTACTTCCCATTTCACAAAATCTGTTGTACTTTTAGACCTTATTTATACTTTCAATTTCTCATGTTAGAGAGACAATATGATGTTTGCACATGTGAATCTGATTTATTTCACTTCAGAGTATGGTATCAAATTGCATTCACTTACCTATAAAAGTCTCCAGCTTATCCTTTTTATGGCTGAGTAGTATTTCATTGTATAAAAATACCTTATCTTTTTTATCCCTCTCTCAGTTGGTGGGCATTTCAGTTGCCTCCAAAAATTGTTCTTCTATAAACATTAGTGCACATATTTTGTTGTGGTATGATATTTTTAATTGTTCTGGAAAGCTACCCAGAAGGGGAATAGCTGGGTGGAATGGGACCTCTCTAGTCCTAGCTTTTTGAGGAATCCCCATACTGAATTCCATAGTGGTTACACCACTCTGAATTCCCACCAACAGTGGAGAAAGGTTGCTTTTTACCCATAAAACCTACAGCATTTGTTACTGGTTGATTTCTTTGTGGAGTGAGGTAGAATCTCAGTGTTGTTTTAATTTGCATCTCTTGAATGACCAATGATGTTGAATTTTTTATGTATTTTCCATTGTATTTCTTTACCTGAGAAGTGTGTTTTGATCTCAGATGCCCTTTGTTTGGATTGGATCTTTGAATTTGGGGGGGTCTAAGATTTTTAGTTCTTTATATGTTCTAGATTACAATTAGCTAAAATTTTTTCCTACTTTGTGGGTTATCTTTTTACTCTGTTTTTGTCCTTTATTGTAGATTGTCCAGATATATTTTTAAATCTTGGTCATGTGATTATAGAATTTATATTTATAGCTAAATATGTATATTTCTTAGGCCCAAATTCATATAAATAAAGTATCTCTTGTTTCAGAAGTGATAATATGTTGGTATAGCATCTACAAAGCCATGGGTTTGACCCTTGGTACAATACACACACACACACACACACACACACAATGCATGCACACAAAAAATATTTTTAAATATTCATATTCTGGATTGGTCTAGTAATCCTAGGCTCTCCTCATCACAGTCTTTGTACTCACATAAATCTTCTGTCTTTTGATACATAATTGCCAGCTCTTGTTCCCTTTTTCATTCCTGTATATCATAGAAACTTCATAACACACCTGCCTTTATAGGACATTGTTCTTCTCTCTTCACTGTTCTTTTATTTATTTTTGCCTTTCAATCTTAACCATATGTAGTCTCATACTGTCTTTGATGAATAATTCCTTCAGCTCACTGGATAAGAGAATCCTGGCAAAACTTTACCCTTGAAATAAATAATTCACCTAATTTATAAACCAAATCTCTTGTTAGAATTTCATAATGGTTTTTAATCAGGCAGATTAATTAAATTCCAAGCATCAACAAGCAATACCAAATGCCCATAGTCAATGCTTTTCAAAGTAAAGTATTGCCAGGGCCTGTAGTTTTGAGTTTTCTAGTGAAGAGCATTGATCAACTGCATCAGTTATCAAATAGTATAATGTCTCCAAGCACAGGAAGATTGTTAGGTTTTGATGAATAGTTATAGAATGCCAGTCCGCTCAGGACAAAGCCATAACACACAGAGTGTTTGATCTGCCCTTGTTACAGTCAGCTTGTATTCCATTCTGTTATGATTGAAGTGCTGTGCGAAAGTTTCTGGGTCCATGATCAATTAATAATCTCTGCGTGGATGCAGACTTTGGTGATAGAAATGTGTATTTCATGTATTTTCTATTTTTGATAAATACATATGAAATTAATATATTGGCCATTTCTTTTAACAGCAGTATGACTTAGAGGAAGGAAAACCGAGGCTCTGGAACCGTATCAATGTGGATCTAAATTTCAACTATAACTTTATCTAACAGAAATCTAGTTAATCCCTCCATAGCTCATGAAATATGGTTATGATGATATCTATATTACTTGATGGTTGAGCTAATCAGAATACACATAAAGCACATAAGCTGCCTTTGTAGAGCCCTCATAAATGATTACTGTAGTAATTTCCATTTTATCTTCCCACATTTATTTATGTTGTATTCCAAAACAAAAACTGTAAGTTGTGAGGCTCTAATGGGAAAAAAGATGATTTAAAGCTGAGTGAATCACATTATACTTCTCCCAAGTCACAGTTATCCATCTGTGGAGAAGCTTCTAATTCCATTCAGAACAACCATATTTTTCCCTGGGGTTATTTGTGAACTCCAACTTGGGAAGGAGAGACAATTTTCTTCTGTTAGCATGTGGGCCCAGAGCCACAGTTCAACTCTGAATGACAAAGTCTGCCTGTGATGGAAAGAATGAAGAAGAAATGTCGCATCTGAGAGTCCATTTCCAGGGAGTGAGGGCTTTGAGCAGGCCTGAATCTTTTCCACCCGAAGTTTGGGTATTTGGTCATTTTATTCTTTGACTCCCTATACTGAGTCCCGCACCCTTACTTCATGTATCCACATTGGGCTGTAGACTTCTGATCTTCAACTTTATAATCACTACAGACTGAAAGCCATTCTTATACAGTAACTATCACTATGACTATCTTTTTAAGCAATTTTATTTTTATAGGTCTATCATTTCATAACAGCATTGCTTTTCACCACATATTTTTATTTGTTTTCCCAGTACAGGAGAGCCTCAAAATCCAAAGTGTCTTTCAAAGGCTTTTCTTATAAACATTTAATATTAAGTAAGTGTGTATGTCATAAATATTTACTGATGATTACATATTGGGAAAATTTGTTTCTCACGGTGATATAAGTAGACAAAATTTACCTTCTAAAATAGGCATTGTTGAATGGTCCATTATAAACTTGATATCAGATAATTCAAACAAAGCCACAGTCATTGCTTGAGAACCTGATCAGACAAGTTAGCTCTCCACAAAGAAAGCTCTGTTCTTCCTCCTGGGGTTCTTTGATCGCTGAAGTGCTTCAGCCTGTGAACACTGCAGAGAAAATAGGGGCACTTTCATTCGAGGGCATCTTAACTGCCATCATCCTTATGACCTCCCCCTGGAGTGTCTTCCTTGGTGTTCTTCTCAAGGTGTTAGTCTGAGTGGCCCGAACCATGAGTAGAGAATAGTTCTTTATACTAATGCATGTTTCTCTGCATCTCACTCCAACAGTTATCACCCACCACCAGCATCTTTTTTTTTTTTTTTTTTTTTTTTGCTGGAATGCATATGCAATTCTGTATTCAAAAATGCTATTCTCAGTTCTCAGTGCTTGTAAGATAAAGTCTGATTTCTTCTCATGTTTCATTCTGAATTAAGGGAATTTTCCATATACTGAAGAATCCGATCTGTTACTTTCATTTGCTACTTACAAAAAACACCCTCTTGGGACTTCCAGGAAGATGGCAGAGTGGTAAGCAGCAAAGAAAGAGCCTCTCCAAAATTTAGTGTCCATACACCAAACTATAGAAATGTGAGGAAGAGAAAGAAGAGTGAGTCCCCTGCACCCAGTAAGAATCTGAGGTGAGAATTAAAGCCTCTGGGGATAGTGAAGAGAGAAACCTTTGTGAAGAAGGAGGAGGTACCAGGCAGTGCCTATTCCCTGGGTCAGGGCTCTCTGCAGGGAGGCATGGTTCAAATCTGCAGTGACTGCTGGCGGCCTAAGAGGCCTCCAAGGACGGATGCTGTAGTGGGGTAGAGCAGTGGACACCATGGGCTGCACCGGCTTGTGAGTGGCATGGATTCAGCTGTCCCTCAGGAGGGGGTGACTGGCTGGGAGACATCTTGAAGGTGAGTCAACTGAGCTTGGAACTCAGAATAAGTTACTGGCTCCATCTTAAAAGTTTGGGTCTGAAAAAGGTGTTCTGACTGCTGCTGCAGACTGTGTAGGTCTGATTCCAGCCTCAAGGCCAGAAACCAGCCTGAAGTTCAGGCTAAAAGAAAGTGTAGGCTCACTGAAATTATCCACTCTTGCACTGTAGTCACCACCGGCTTCCTGAGGTAAGTCAACACAAGTCTGAGCTCCATCTCCGCACATTGTCTACTAATGATAACAGAGGCACACCTTGAAATATATATTTATTTTCCCTCTTCTTTTTGTTTTGGTTTTTTACTTCATTGTTTGACACTTTTTATGTGAATATGAATGTGGTTTCTAGTTTTGAGGGGTTGTTTTGTTCTTCCTTTTATTTCTTCCTTCTCTTTTTCCCTTCTGTTTTCTGTTCCATTTTCCCAAAGTTTGTATAAATCTTCTTTGTCTCCAGCCTTGCTTCTAATCTCATCCACTTCTCTTATTTCTCTATTTTTCCTCCAGCCCCTTGAAAATTTTCTCTCCTGAGGGTAAAATTTTCATTTTGAGGGCTTTTTAGATTTATTTTGCATGCAGTTTTCTGCTTTGGTTTTGATTTTGTTATGTAACTACAAATCTAGTTCATATAATTAAAGGTGGCAAATTTAATGGTTACCTGAGTTTGTCACTTGCTAGGTGGTGTCTGATGCTATTGGTATTACTAGTATTATCACTTTACCCAAACTGATACAGATGTACTTCCTGGGATGACAAGATTAAGGTTGCCTATGGGTCATAGAAAGAGTATGGGCTATTGCCAAGGAATCAGTGACTAGGCCAAACAGGCAGCACCTTCTCATTCCAATAAATTGAAGAGGTAGGGTGTTGCAATAGACTCAAAAGCCAGCTACACCTGAAAGACACCTCTGAGAAGTCATTCCCTAAGGGCTCTAAAAAGCTAGCAATAAACTACCCATCATAAGCAATTTATAAGCATCAACCCAAGATTAAACTAATAAAAAACTGTAAATGAGAAGATATTTTTACAAGCTGCAACCTAAAAACCATCCACCTGACTTCTATGAAGTGGTAATAAGAAAGCAAGTAAGTGAGGCTCTATAAAAAAAATCAAATAGATGTAATTTCTCAGATAACTATAGAGGGGGTGACCACAATGTAGAATATGCCTAGTGCCTGAAGAGCAGACACAGATTAAAAACAAAATAGAGGAGCTTAGGAAAACAATGAAAACCATGAATCCCCAGTGTCGAAAAGAAATGAAACAGCTATCCAGGAAATTAAAAATTCCATTGAAAATATCTGCAGCATAAAAAAACAACGTGAGAACAGAATTACATATGTAGAAGACAGGCTTGTGGTTAGTGATCATGAAAAGAAAGATTTCTTAAAAATAACAAGGGACCATGTGAAATCAACCCAGTAATTGCTGTATGATACAAAACATGAGTAACAGAAGATTGATTAGAGTCAAGCAAAAACCTGTAGATAGAAAAAAATCATATATATATATCTTCTGTACATAGACATCATGGCATTTTTCCTGACAGGGAAAAATAATTTGACATACAGATAAGTGAGGCATATAGAACTCAAATTAGCCATAATTTTGAAAAAATATACATCAAGGCATATCATAGTCAAGATTCTGGAAATTGAGCACAAGAAGAGAATATTAAAAGCTGTTAAAGAAAAGAAATAAATCGCCTATAAAGGAAAGCTCATCAGAATCACAGCTGACTTCTCAACACAAATCGAGGAAAGCTTAGAGTATTTCAAGTCCTACACAAACCCCCAGCCATGATTGATGCATCCCACACAATTATCATTCAAAATTGATGGAGAAATAAGATTCTTCCATGACAATGAATAGTTTGGAAACTTAATTAACACCAAAGTAGCACTCTAGAATGTTCTGAAGAACATTCTAGAAAGAGATAACAAAAAATATATAACTCCATGAATACCAACGACATTAATCCATCAGGCAAGGCAAATAATTAAACAAATAGGGACAAAACAAGAGAGCCAACAATAAGAAAATAGAATGACAAAGACAAGCCAATATATATTAGTTATGAACATCAATGTTAATGATTTCAATTCACCAATGAGAAGAAACACTGGCAGAACAGATCAAACAAGATCCAACAATATGCTACATACAAGGAATACGTTTAATTCTGGAAGAAATTCATGCACTGAAAGTCAAAGAATGGAAAACAATACTACATGTTAAAGGAACCCAGAAAAAAACAAGAGTATCTATTCTATTTGCAAACAAAGTGGATTTCAAGCCATGACTAAAACTAGGAAGGTCACTTCATCCTTCTAAAGGGAAGAATCCAAGAGAAAGAGACAACAATCATGAATATAAGTTTTCACATCCAGAAATGGATGTAGTAGTGTTGTACCCTACAACAAGAGAATACACATTCTCCTGAGTTGCACATGAGCTTTCTCCAAAATAGATACATAATAGCTCACAGAACATATTTAAATAAATGCAAAGGAATTGAAATTATTCTATGCATATTATCAGACCATAGCACAATGAAATTGGAAATCAATGGCAAAAGAAAGCACAAGAACTTCATAAACACATGGAAGTCAAGTAACACCCCCTTGAACAATCAGTAGGTCCTAGAAGAAATTAAAGAAGAAAGTACATCGTTTCTATAATTGGACAATAATGAGAGTACAACATACTGGGGCCTACGGGTTGCAGTCAATGCAACCCATAAGCCTTACAAGGGAAATTTATCATACTGAATATCCATTATCAGAAAAACAACAATCTGAAATAAAAACTTAATGTTGAAGCTCAATTTTCTAAAAAGAAAGAGCAGGGCGTGGGAGATAGCTCAGTGGTCTGGGGCGATAGCTCAATGGTCTGGCAAGAGCAAGGACATGGGTTCAATCTCCGGTGCCACATACCTTGCTGGCCATGTAGTGAGACCCTGTACCAAATAAATAAATAAAAGCAAAGAAAGAAAGAACAGGTCAAGAGCAAAACTCCTACAGGGGAGCAAATTATAAAGATCAGAGCAGAAATTAATACAAAGGACATTACCAAAGCTGCATTAAAAAGATTTTAAAAATCCTAAATCAGTATCAATCAATGAAACTGAAGATGCAATTAAAAACCTACCAACAAAGAAAATCCCAGGTCCTAACAGATTCACCATTGTATTCTAGAAGAAATTTAGAGAAGAACTAATGCCACTACTTCTCAAACTCTTTACTGAAATGGAAAGGGAAGGAAGTGAGTATTACCCTGATACCAAAACAAGAGTAAGACTCAAATAAGAAAGGGAGTTATAACCCAGTCTCCTTAATGAACATAGATGCAAAAATCCTCAGAAAGATCTTGGCAAACAGAATGCAGCAAATCATCAAGAAAATTATATACCATGCTCAAGTAGGATTCATCTCAAGGAGGCAGGGATTGTTTAACATGTAAATCAATAAATGTAATACACAATATTAGCGTGAAGGACAGAAACATATGATCATCTCAGTAGATGTATCAAAAGTATTAGACAAAGTCTAGCACTCATTGTGATTAAAAAAAAAAAACCTACAGAAAATTTCAATAGATGGTTTTCACTTCAATCTGTTAAAAAAAAAAAAAAAAAAAACATTTATGACAGATCAGTAGCCAACATCATAGTGAATGGACAACTGCAGAAAACTTACACTCTGAATCAGGAACAAGACAAGGATACCCACTGCCACCATTTTCACTCAGTACAGTTCTAGAAACATTAGCCAGAGGAATTAGACAATAGAAAGAAAAGTAATAATATAATGATAAGAAAGAAGTTAAATTATCATTATTCACAGATGATATATTACTTTACCCAAAAGACCCAAAAACTCCACCAAAAGACTTCTAGATTTAATAACCAAGTTCAGTAGCATAGCTGGATAAAATTTACTGAAAAATTAATATCATTCCTTTAAGCACAACAAACTCACTGATATAGTAATAGTAAAACACCATCTTTCACAGTAGCATCCAATAAAGTGAAATATTCAGGAATCAATCTAATAAAGGAAAAGACCTCTACTTAGAAAACTGCAGTATTCTGAAAATGGAAATCAAAGGGAATATAAAAAAATGGAAAGCTATCCCTTCTTTTTGGGTAGAAAGAACCAATGTGGTGAAAATGGCCATACTTCCACAATTGTTATGCAGATGTAATGTAATTCTGATCAAAATTCCAATGGCATATCTTATAGAATTAGAGAAAACAATCCTACAATTCATTTGTAACCAGAATAGCAAAAACAGTTCTGTGCAACAAAGGCAAGGCAGGGAGAGTTACAATCTCAGACTTGCAAATACACTACAAAGCCATTGTGATTAAAAACAGCGCAGTACTGGCAAAAAGAGAGAAAATAAAAACAGACCTGAGGATCAATGGAACAGATTAGAAAATGCAGAAACAATTCCCAACATACTAAGTCATCTTATTCTTTGACAAAGTAGCCAAACATGTTTACTGGTATAAAAATTGCCTGCTTAATAACTGGCGCCAGAAATATTGGCTTCCTACTTGTCACAGATTAAGATTAGACATAGGTCTTTCATTATGCACTAAAAACACAAACTGAAGTGGATCAAAGATGTAAATATTAAAAAGAAAAACATTAAGTCTGTTGAAAGAGAGAATAGATAGACCTCTTGAACACACTGGCATAGACAGAGACTTTATGAAGAGAACCTCAATCACAAAGGAGCTATCACAAAGAAACAGCAGAGATATTATCTTCTTAAAAAAGATTTTGCACATCTTGAAAACCACCAATAGAGGGAAGAGACAACCCACATTGTGCAAAATAAATCCAGGTAATCTTCAAAGTACTACTATCTAAAACATATGAAGAATTTTTTTTTTTAAATCAGACCCTACAAATTTAAAGACCCAGCCCAAAAATGAGCATCTGAAATGAATAGGCACTTCTCAGATGAAATATAAACAGCAAATAATTGTATGAAAAATATTCAACATCAATAATCACTCATGGCTGTCATCAAGAAATCCATAACAAATGTAGGTGGGGCTATGGGGAAAAAGAAACCTTTCTGCACTGTTGATAGAATTGTAGACTGATGCAACCACTGTGGAAACTAATGTGGATATTCTTCAATAAATGGGATTAGAAGACTCATTTGACCCAGCTGTTCCCCTTCTTGGTATCTTCCCCAAAAAGTTAAAAGCATCCTACCACAGCAGTATATATGCATACTCAAGTTTATATCAGCACAGTTTGTAATAGCTATATTTTGGAAACAACCCAAATGCTCATCAACTGGTGAATAGGAAAAAAAAAAGCAAAGCAAAATGTGTGCATGTGGTTTTACAGTGGAATACTACTACTGTGCCATAAAGAAGGATATGCTTGAACCATTTCTAAGGGCTGCACCTTGAGACTATACTCCTAAATGAAATAAGTAAGACACACACAAATGCCACATTATTTCTGTGGTGTGAGAAATTGAATGTGTAAATAAGGGCCAAATTGTATAATAGGTATTGTGAAATAGGAAGAAACTGTTCAAATGTGGAGGGAAATAAGGAAGGGGGAGAGGAAAGGGAAAGAAAGAAGTAAAAAAATGAGAAAAGAATGAAAGATGGAAACAAAACTTTTGCAATTGGGGAGGAAAGGATGAGTTGAAGGGAGGATAGAGAATGCAAAAAGGATTCACTTATATCACATGCAGGTACAAATTTTCTATGATCAGCGAGATCATTATATATACCTAAAGCATATCAATAAAAACATAAAAAGAGCTTTTGTCCTTGAGAAATTTTCTGTATCATTTTAATAATCTTTACTTATGAAATGGTTAGAAAATCATGAATTCATGAAATCTCATCGTTGTTAAAATGACCAAAAGGCAGTCAACAACCATGGAGGAGCCCTTCCCTTTTTCATTTCCTTCTTCAGATTTAACTGTGAATGGGCCAGGTATTTTTTTCACTATCTCATTTGTACTTGTATATAATCCTTACAGTCTCACGGCAGTTCAGCTTTGCATTGTTTTAGTTAAATCTCCTTCTTTGATTATTGTAAAGAATGAAAGTATTCTGGATACACAAATTAAAAGGTTGATATCCTCTTCATGAAAAATTTAAGTTGAGCTTTTATAATTATATTTAATTTTCTTGTTGCACATTAATTCCTTAGTACATACTTGCCAATTAGATAGGGAATTACAGAGAATGTGGTGACTCTCAGAAGCCAAAAGTCCAGTGGATGCCACAGGATAAGCTTGAAGGTGTCCATAATTTCTAAAGAGCATTCAAATTAACGAATTAATAAGCTTTCACTGTAAAATGGCACTAAATTGCATTATTCTGAGTGACTGGAATGACTGTGCCCTGAAACACACAAAAAATGTAATGTGCAGTACCACTGTAGTAAGCAGGTAGAATCTTTATTTAGAAATGTGGTTTGATAATAGAGTTTTACAGTTTTGTGATTGGTAGGACTTTCTTTATTCCTTTTTTAGAGGTGAGGAAACTGAGGCAAGAGGTATCTAACCTCCCAGAGTCACATACTTCTACACAGAGCTGGAACCTGGAACCTCAAACTCAGTTATCATGTTGTCCCATAATGAGGATAGAATAAAATAGATCTCGCATTAAACTTTTATCATCTGTCCTCTTGATATGCCTCAGCTGTGCCATGGTGGGAAAGCCTGGCATACAGGGTCAAGAAGTCTGGCTTTGAATTCCAGCAATCTGATGATCATTGTATGTTCCAAGGCTTGTCATTCAGCCTCTCTGGACCTCAGTTCCTCATCTGTAGGAATCTGTCTCACAAACTAAATTTGAATATCCAGACAATTTGTGTGAAATACATATTTATGTATTTAGTACAGGGTCTACAGGGTCTCACTACACAGATCAGACTCACAGGATCCTCCTGTTTTCAGCCTCCCAAGTGCTGGGATTACAGACATGCACCACCATACCCAGTCTCAGTCACTGTCTTAATGCACCCCGGGGGGAGGGCCAGCACAACACCCCAGGGATTGAACCCCAGTCCCTGTGCCTGCCTAAGCAGGCACTTTAGTCTGCTGAGCTGTCTGGCTGGCTCTTGTGATTTATTTTATAAAGTGGAAAGTTCCCCCCCCCAAAAAAGGTGAACTATTGCTATTGTTGTAGAGACCCTCTGTTGCCTGAAAACCTTTCTTAGGAGCATTAGCCATACAGGATTTCTGGTACCAGAAGGTGTCATCTGTGAAAATGCAGAATGCACCTGATTTACTAAGTGCTGTGTCTTGATTGTATTATAAAAAGCAAAGGCTGTTTTTAAATGGAGATTTCAGAAGAAAACTTAAAAGCAAAGCAGTCATCTAGAAGAATAAATACTGGAAAATCCAATTTGTCCCCTAGCCAGGTGCCCAGTTTTCTATTATTTCCTCTAAGAACAGGTCAGTTAACTAATTTTTATTTTTCTACCTCAAACTGGATGTTCCTTCATTTTGTCCTGCTCAAATTTTGCCACTTTGTATGAACCTCAGTTAAGTTAAATGTTAAACAAGAGTGCTATTCCCCTCTCTCAGCACTGAAAATTGTGAAAAGTTATTATCAACTGCTGAGTATAAGTTACTAGCAGGCCTTTGGGAAGGTAGATGCATGAGAAAATTTAGGCGTGGTAACACTAACAGCAACTCACGCCTGGCTGTCTCAGGGAGACGGCTTCCTGTGCTGGGAGAGAAAAGAGCTGCCGCAGCTGCTTGCTCAGTGGCCCTGGGAGATGGAGTTTTCCCTGGCTTTGAATGCAGAGATTGTTCAGTCTTGAGTTATCTCAATAAAAATGGAAAAAATGAGAATTCTTCAATGGAATAGTGAGCCTTTTCCAGCACACAATCCATTGGAAGTCTACACAAAGCTTACCAGTTGTTTTTTTTTTTTCCTTCTCAGAGTAAGTATAATATACCTTTGCAGTCTTTGAAATGCAGAGGGAAAAAATCACTAAAGTTTATACCTATTTTAGCCAATGATTTAATGTTTTTATCAGGAAAATATATATGCCATAAAAAGGTAACAATTAATTGATTTTAACCTTATCTCTTTTCTAATGCATTGAAAATCCTTCATGTTGAATAAGATAAAGTAGGAAAGAAAGCAAAAGGCAGAGAATATTGATAAAACCAACTTTCATGGCAAATATTGAAATATATATTTATATGATTAGAAATATTTAGGTGTTTGGCCAGAGAGATGGCTCAGTAGAATAAGCATTTCCCTGGCAAGCACAAGGGTCTGAGTTCAATCCCCAGTTCTGCCAAAAAAAGAAAAGGAAATAATTAAGTGTATATTTCTGCTTTAGTTATAAAAACAAGAAATGAGTTTTGAGTAGTAGAAGATAATTCATGAAACTCAGAAAAGAGAGTGTACCTAAAAGCACTGCGGGGTCTATACAGGGCTTAACTGGAATCAAAGCTGTTCTGCCTTTGTGGTCTCCTCCTGTGTTGGTCAGGTGAAGTTGCCAGGCTCTGCGTCTCTCCTCTCTCTATCTTGCTGAGCACCTGCTAGAAGCTAGCTGCACAGCCTTCCCATTCTCTCTTTTGTTGTTTGGACTGCGTCCCTCCCGACTTCCTCATACCTCACTGGCTGCTCCTGTCTGCTGGCCCCTTCTTCCTCAGCCACATATTCAGTGCCAAGTGCCCCAACACACTGGGTCCCAAGTTCTCCTGATTCCTAAACACTCTAGTTCCATGTGCTGAAGTATCCAAATCTATTTCTGACCCTGATTGTTTCTCATTAAATTATTCATCTCATTTTCTAAGTGCTCAATCTGAAGATCATGGAGATAATAAAGACTTAACATGACCAAAAGAACTGATTTTCTCTTACATGCATGTTCTTTTCCACATTTTTGCATTTTGGTGTCCAGCGCTAACATCCAATATCAAGACAAAAAACAAAAAACAAACCAAAAAACCTTCTAAAGCTTATCCATGCTTCATGCTCCATGTCTGGTCCAATGCTATTCAAGGACCCTTCAGAGCAGAACTCAGCCCATCCTCTGCTTTACATTTCCATAATCCACGCTCCAGTTTGAATCACCCTGGAGTCTGACCCTCATCTATTGCAACAGATTCCTAATATGTCGGTTTGCTCCCATTCTTGCCTTCCTGCAGGTACTTCTTTACCCAGAAAAGTGTAGTAATATTTTAAAATTATGAATAATTTTATACCATAGCTTTCTTTGCTATAATTCCACCACTAAAATTTCATTATCACAATAAAATCCAAACTGTCTGACCTGGTTTATAGTCCCTACATCATCTGGACCCTCTGCTTCCCTAATATCACTTTGTTTTGTTCTGCCCTTTTAACACCCCAACCATACTAGTTTACTTTTTTGTTCTGTACTCCACTAAGCATGTTTGAATCTGTATGTGCTGCTTCTCAGCTGAAAACTCCTGATATGAGCAGTTAAATTCTTTTTAACATTCATGGTTCAGAGATGCCGTGCAGCAAGCTAATCCAAAAGTCACTGTCCAACATGTGTCTCTGCTTTAATTCTCTACAATTTGTTTTACTAGATCCCATTATATTATGTTTTACTCTTTAGTCTACACACATGCGCACACATACAACTTCATTATCATCTCTGTAAGAGCAGGTGCCCTCTTTGACAGTAAATTTAGTGCTTGGAACAGGGCTTATCATAGGTGCTTTAGTAACATTTTGAGAAATGAATAAGTTATTTTAAGCAAAAGGATCTGATAAATGAAAATTAATTACATTTTTTTGTGAGGTTACATTTTTGTAAGGTCTTGGCTGATCTAACTAAGTCCCTAGAACTAATGAAAAAAATAAAATTCCAGCCTTTTCTGTATTTATAACTCAGGCCTTCATATAAAAGAAACACAAGGCCACTATAAATCCAATACATTTCTGAGATGTTCACAGCAACATGATTATTAGAACCTTACAGTACTAGATAATCTTATTATGATAAGATTGTAGTGATAGACTTAGCCATAAACTTTTCACCAAATGCAAAGTGCCAAGAACTACTCCAGGGGATGTCCTGATTCCTTCCCCATTCTTCCTTTCTTTTTATTAACTGGTGAGATAAAAGGCTTCACTGGCCCAGCAGTGAGATCCATTCACAGTCCAAGATAACCTTACTCCAGGCTCTTCCCTGTGTAGATGCAGCTCCTGTGCGCAGTTTATCTGACTCTCAGCTATTCTTTTCTCACAGGGAGATTTTCAAGGCCAAATCCACAGCCCCATGTAGATTCAGGGACAGGGAACTTTCCATTTATTTATCCCTGAAGCACTATTTATGGTGCTCTAATCATGTGACACTCTTCAGACTACAATTACAGACTCTTATTTGAGAAGTATGTAGAACATTTCTTGTTTTGATTTATCCTTTTGGGATTTAGTTTTGAAATCCTTCCTCAGCTCCCTCAGAACTAAGTTACATGGCCTTTGGCCAGTTCCCCTTTCTTCCTTTCTCATTTCACAACTACAGGCTGCTACTGTGTAGTTTTCCTCTGTTTTGAGCCCCACCCTTCCTGTTGCTAAGTGAATGGGCTGGATTATATAAATCCTTGATTTCTCAGCTGTAACCATGAGAAAGACAAGATAACAGGAGCCAGGATGGGGACAACCACCTCTAGCACTTGGGATTTAGGGTTGGATAAGGAGGAGTGTCAAAAGGTACTAAATGAAGTCACCAGAAATAAGAAGTTGAGTTTATGAAGTTACTGATTTAGAAACAGAACAAGACACACCCTCCACTTGGCCTAGTTTTTTATTCATATATTTCCAGAAAGACCTGAAGAACCACATTCTCCTTTCAGACTATTTATTTCATTAAAGTTTTTCTCCACTGTAAAGACAATTTCATTGGGCTGGGCACAAGGCCCTGGGTTCAATCCCCATGTCACATATACATAAAAAGGTAATTTCCTGGGCTGGGTCTGTAGCTTAGTGATAGAACATATGTTTAGTATGTGCAAGGTCTCATGCTTGACACTTATCATCACAAAGCATGTAAATAATAATAATAATAATGCTAGTAATACTTTTCTCTCAAGGCCAAAAAGAAGCAAAAAGGAAATATAGAAGAAAAATGACACATTCCACCACTCTAATACAAAGCCTGTTAATATTTGGGTATATTTGCTTTGTAGATTTGTACTCATTATACTAAGATACATTTATATTTTGTTTATCATATTTATGATTAGCTGTGATTTATATACTTTATCCTTTATTTTAAAATATTTTTGAATTGTAGTTGTTAATTTATTTTTAATATGTCATGTTAGTTTGACTCCTAAATGAGAAACAAGTTCTAGGGCTGGGGAGCTAGCTCAGCATCATAAGCTCCTGCCTGGCAAGTGCCAGGTCCTGAGTTCAATTCCTGTTACAAAAAAGAAAAAAAAAATCTCAGTTTATTTGCATTTCTGACCACAGTAACAGGGCTGATGTTGCTTTGGCAGTAAACTTTCCTTTATCTTGTTTCTCTTCTTTTTAATTAAGCTGTTTGAGTGGCTGGTCTGTATAAAACATTTGTTCTCATCAGGTGACCTTGGCTCCCCATGGAAATTTTCCAACAAAGAAACATAGAGTAGGATTCCAGAGATTTCATTTTGGAGACCTCATATTTACTGACTCCATTCACCTGTGCATGGAGTGCAGCTCAAATAAAAGTAATGCTAGAGACACGAATCTCAATGTCTCCCTGTCTCTGTCTGTCTGTCTCTCTGTGTCTCTGTCTGTCTCTGTCTCTGTCTCTGTCTCTCTCTCTCTCTGTCTCTCTGTCTGTCTCTCTCTCTCTCTCTCTCTCTCTCTCTCTCTCTCTCTCTCTCTGTCTCTCTGTCTCTCTCTCTCTCTCTCTCTCTCTCTCTCTCTCTCTCTCTCTCTCTCTGTCTCTCTGTGTAGGGAGGATAATTAGCACACTGTTTGGTAAGGAACTGTTTAAGGCTCAGGTTTTCTTTGATGAGACATTCCTCTCCAGACACATTCTTTTTTTCCCTAAGTATATCTTTGCAAATAGCTTTAGACCCAACAAATAAGGACCTCCAAAAGGTGTGCTGTAGATGGGACGCCAGAGGGCGCTAGAGTAATAGTGCAAATCCGCTTCTCTTGCGATCTGCCATTCAAAATTACAGCAAACCTCTTTAAATAATGCTTTGTCTTGACCACATTAATTTGAAGTTGTACAATATGACTTTATGATAAGAGTCCCAAAGTTTTTATTATTTATCATTTTAATTAACCTCTTGAAAGTAGTTGTAATCACAAAGTATTTTTTTTTAGTTTCTTTAGTGATTATATGCCTACTGTTAAAGATAAAACGTGTAAGTTCATTAGAATAAAGTACTAGGACTAGAAAACATATGGTTAGAAAAGTAAACTGACATTTATTTAAAAACCACTATTTCTAGTTTTCTTTTTCAGTATTTAAACTACCTTAAAAATTCAAAGTATTGGGGGCAGGGGAGATGGCTCAATAGAATAAGCACTTCCCTAGCAAGTGCAAGGTCCTAAGTTCAATCCCTGGTTCTACAAAAAAAAAAAAATCCAAAGTATTTTGTGCAACATAATTTACTTAAAGGTATATATTGAGTCCCTCCTATTTATGTGCATGTACCTAAAATTGTCTTTTGAATCATCCCTACCTTAATGGCATGATAATCAGCTTGAAGAGACAAAGATTTGCATTACACCTTGGGAACTGAAAAGCTAACATGTACCCAGACATAGGAGACTTTGCAAATGTGTATCAGACAAAATACTGCCTTTTTTTTTTTTTTTTTTTTTTTTGCGGAACCTGGGATTGAACTCAGGCCTTTGTGCTTGCCAGGGAAGCACTTATTCTACTGAGCCATCTCCCTGGCCCCAAAATACTACATTTTAAAAGGATGGAATTAATATAGCACTGTAAGGTTAAGTGGGAGGGATTAGTTGGGCTGGAAGAATGGGTGTGGCTTAATTAGGTAGAGAACAGATGATAACAGAAAAATAACACAATATCATGGCCAGAAAGGAACAGCAGACAAAACTGTGTGTGTGTCTGTAATGTGCCAAGCATTGTGTCTTCCACTGGGAGCTCCCAACCAAAACTGTTGTGTCACTGTTCTTGTGTCATTTCATTGTTGTTAATCTTGTGGTTAGGTCTGGGGTTTTCTTTTTCATTTTGGTTTAGAGTTTGCATTGTTTGTATTAGCAATGATACTTTTATCTGCAAAATAGAATCCCTCCAGGACTTTAAATGAAAATCATTCCGAATCCCTGATACAAAATATGTATATTTTTTCAAGTTGTTCACAGCTCTGCTCCAGTTAGATGCCTATGTGCTTCTATAAGCATTTCAGCTGGCTGTCTCCAGGAGAGACTTGCCCAGGTCCTTGCCCCCATGACGCTTTGTCCAGGTTGATGGCTCAGCCCTTATCACAGTATGCGCAGAGAACTGGAGAGATTTCCTCTTCCTCTAATAACTAAGTTCCCAATGGAGAATTATGAACTGGTTGCAGTAGTCCTAAGGCTCAGGGCACATTAAAGACTCAAAAAATATTTATTTCTTAATAAAAATTATTAGTGCATGCTTAAGCTACATTATGCTGATATTCATTGTATGGAATTAGTACATGTACATAGTGTAACTTAATTCTTTTTTCCCCTTCCCTCCAGACCCCTTTTATTTTGCAATCATCAGATTCATTTATTTATGTCCTTATAAAGTTAATTATCATATAAGCAACTTAACATCAGGTTAATAAGCCCAAAAACATACAAAACACACAATAATTATACTAAATCGGGGTTTTAAGTACATTGCATATACTTATGACTATATTTCTTTTTAAATTAAAAAAATTATTAATAAAAGAGAAGTATGAATGGACTGTAGAAACTTAGAAAATACAAAAGAGCAAAAAATGTTTCAAAAAACAGTATATTCTTAAAACAATTTATTGTAAACACTTTAGTATCTATCCTTTAGGTTTCTTTTTTAACATCTCTGTATGATTCTGTCATTCTAGCTGTCTAGCTATTTTTAATGAGATTTAACTATATACTTTTACTGTGCTTTTTAACTTAATAATCTACATTTTCAAGTTATACTGATCTATATGATAACTTCTATAAATAAACTCATTGCATAAAAAAAATCCTTGGGTGACTACTTGCTGACATGTAGATTTCTGGGTCCAACCTGTATCAGTAGGTGCACACTCTTTAGGGATATGGCTCCAAAATCTGTATTTCAGCAAACATCTGAATGTCTGTGTCCCAGTCTTAAATCCTTAGTGTCCTTTTGGGGAGCCAGAACAGATGGTCATCATGTGGTGTGGTTTTCATCATGAGATCATGGTATTAAACACCATTAGTGATGATCATAGCAGGTTGAGATGATGAGCATTCTAAATCTGAATAAATATCACAGACTTTTTATTGTTAATATAGAAATTAAAATCTGTGCTCTAGAATGATACGAGTGAGATTATAAAATATGATTCTAAAACCTCTAAATAAAATCATTATAAAAATGGACTGAATTAAAACTACTGTCCCCTCCCTCTCTCCTTCCTTCCCTTCTTTCCCACTTCCTTCTTTCCTCCTCCAGCTCTTTCTCTCACCTCATTTCTCTCTCTCTCTCTGTCTCTCTCCTCCCCTCCCCTTCCCATTTCCTCTCCTCTCCTGTTGTGGTCCATACTACTCATACATCATTTTGGTGTATGAGTGACCCAAACTGTGTATGATTTAGTGAGCCAGGTGCCTTCTCTGGTTTATATTAATATGCCCATTTCTTTGCCTCTCCAGATCTTTTTAACATTTACTGATAGATTCTTTCTTAACACTGTTGATTTGGTTATAATCAAACAACTCTACTCAATTTGAATTATTTTATCCTAATATGTATTTTAGGACTGATCCAATTCTCTCAAGGAAAGTTTGCATATGACTTTGTCCTTTCAAATTATTCTATGTACTTCCCCAGCATTATTGTGTAATGTCATTGGAATTCATTAAGCAGCTTGAAATTAAGTAATTAATCACATAAAGCTTTAGTCATAATTACTAATTGATCCCCACCTACTGAGGTGGCACCTGCTGGCAATGAGTTTCATAGTACTATAAAGGACAGATGGTATAGCTCCATTTAACCCATCACTCAAAGAATTTAGGTAATTGAACAATGAGTTGCAAAGATCCTAGGACAGATTTGCCTAAGAGGCTGTATATAAACTCTTAGACAATTAGATTTGTATTTTTTTCATTTACTAAATATACTATTACTAAATTATATTTCAGCACAATAAACATCTTATACATCCATTAATTTATATATTGAGACCTTAATAGGTATAGGCACCATTCTGGGAACTGGAGATTCAAAGGTGAAGCAAGAAATAATCCCTGCCTTATGGAATTTCTAGTTGAAGGCACTCAAGGAGGAAAAATCAGACAGCCCCATAAACAGGGGAGGAAGAATAATTAACCCAGACTTGAGTGTTAGCAAAACGTTCTCTTGTGGGTGATGTCCAAAAAGGAACCTAATGAACAAATAGAAACAGGTCCAGAAGGGCAGGTAATGTTTGTAGCTGAAAGATAAGTGCCTGAAGAAATCCACAAGCTCCCACACCACACTCAAGGGACTAGAAGAAGCTCACTATGACTGGGCAATAGAGTTGGCCCAGATCTGGAGCAGAACAGATAAACCATCCTGGCTTACCAAGGTCTTTGGACTTTCTGGGGAGTTTGGATTCTAGGATAAGAGCAGCGAGAGCTATAGAAGATTTTTTAATGAAGACTGTTATTGTATTTACCTCTTTAAAAGATTACCTTTTCTTATATAGCAGGGATGTGCTGAGAAGCTGCTCAAGCCAAAGAGATCAGATGGACCTACCTATACCCATGAGAGAGAATTCATTAAGACTTCTATATTTATCTAGCAAGTTGGCTTGTACTATCATACTTGGCACCTAACAATTGCACTTGGCACGTGTTGCTCCTACCAGAAGCCAGGCACTGTTTAGACAGCCTTTGTCCTTTTGGAACTGACTTGCTGCTTCCACATTGGTTGGGATAGTGAGCAGGATGCTATGGTACTTTGGAGTTTTGGTGAGATTTGAGTTAGGGTTTGTCTTCCTCCTCTCTCGTTGCTGGGACAAATACCCAACATCCAAAGTGAAGAAAGGAAAGGTTTATTTAGATCCCAGTTACTGGAGGTTTCAGTCCATACTCAGCTGGCTCCAAGGCAGAGTGGCACATGACAGAGAGCAACAGTTCATGGCAGCAAAACAGCAAGAGCCAAAGAGAGGAGCAGCAGCAAGAATGGCCACAGAGAGCAAGTCTGTCTCCCTTAAATTCCATTCAGGCTATCCGCCCCGGGCTCAGGGAGGTACTCACACCCATAATCCCAGCAGCACTCACACCCATAATCCCAGTGGATCATGAGTTAATCACAAACTCTAGAAGTCCACCCAATGAATGCAGGAGGCTTTGGGGGGACAGCTAGACACAAACCACAACAGGGCTTTAATTTATATTCATAAATACACAGTGATTTTTTTTTTCTTTTTCTACCCATAGCTTGTTAACTAACTCCCGCCATCTCTCCTTTCTTCTATCCCCTGACTCTTATAATTAAATTTAGGACTTCTCAGAATTTTTTTCTTAATCAGTTGGTACAGGGTTTCAGTATGGAAAGATGAAAATGTTCTGAAGATTGATACACAGTAATGAGAATTTTCTTAATGTCACCAAATTATATACTTTAATGGTTAAAATGGTAAGTTTTATATTATACATATTTCCCACAAATTGAAAAAAACCAAGAATTAAATTTTTAAAAATTTACTTTCCATGGTCAAGCATTTTGTGAAGATAGGTTGTGCATAAAAAATGGATAAAACTATGTTTTAGGTAGATTTTTTTCCAAGAGAAAAATTAATATAGATTGTGATAAATGATGTGAAGACTCAAACTAGATGATACAGTGGGAACCAGTGTGGAGATGCAGGATGGGGCTCAGCACTTTCCAGTGGTAGGAAATGGAGTCAGAGTGAGGCAGGAACCAGGTTGTAAAGCCCTTACAGGTCAGGAAAGGGAGGGCAATTTTATTCTTGTTGAAACAGAAAGCCTTAGAGGTTTTGAAAGTGCAGCAGAGATTAGATCAGATTTTTATGACAAATGATCTACAGTGAGATGGAAGGCAGGGTTGGAGGTGGGAAATGCAGGAGGTTTATGAACAGCATCTGAGAGGAATGATAGTGAGATACAAGAAGAGCCAGGATGTTGGAAGCAAGCAGGAAAAAGCCTGGAGCACAAGGTAAACTCAGATCCATCAGAAAGGCAGTGACTCCTTACCTACCTATGACCTTGCTGTAGACCTTTCTTGTTTTTTTTTTTTAAAGAAAAGATCCCACTGTTTTGTCCAGGTTGGCCTGGAATCCCTATACTCAGTTAATCAATCAATCCTGCCTCAGTGTCCCAAGTAGCCAGGACTGCAAGTATGTGTCACTGCTCCTGGTTTTCTCAGTCTTAGCATCAGTTGTGTCCTTTGAACAATATTAACCCCCTATGTCAGAATGGTATCATTATCCTCATTTAGTTTGAGGCTTTGCAGGTAATGCCATTTGCTAGTTCAACTCAGTGATTGGGTGCTCCACCTGTGTGAAGTCAGCTGTAGGTGCCTGGGGTCCATAGTGAGCAAAACTGGCAGAGACCTCTGCCCTCCTGCAGTTTGCCTCCTAGTGAGAAGGACGATGTTTATGAATAATCAAAATAAATAATTATCGTAAGCTCCTTCCCCAGTCCTATGGAATAAAAGAAGCTATATTTTATGCAAATCCATTTCTCGTTCATTGAAATTGACTTGGTTTTCTATGAGATCCACACATAACTTGTGCTCATTTATAAGCAGGTCTGACCACTCACATTGGTGGCAGTTGGAAAGGAGCTTGAGAGTCGATCGGGCAATATTTACCAGCTCATTCTGAATTGAGGTTTGCATTCTTTGCTCTAAATGTGTCTGGCTTTTATAGTAAGCAGCTTTAATGGCAGCCAGTGGCTTTGCTATTTTTATGTACTTGGCTATTTTGGAGCAGTTTATGTCAGGATGAGTATATCTGGTTATACCAAAAACTACTGAATTTTTTACTAAAGACATGCTCAATATTTTCTTCATCATTAACAAAAATATGTAGACAGAACAGAGAATGGACAGATGGAGTAGCGTGAAGGAGTTTCTGATCCTCAGCTCCCATCATCAACACTTCCAGAATATTCTCTTCATGTTTCCGTATTAAAGCAAATTCTACTCATTCTTTGATATCCAGATCCTAGTCTTCTTCATCATTTATTATCAGTAATTTTTTAATGTATTTAGTACAGGATCTCACTACACAGCTCAGATTCATAGTGATCCTCTGTTTCAGCCTTTCCAGTTCTAGGATTACAGGCATGTGCCAATATACCTGCCTGGTCTTCTTGGTGGCTGGCTCAGCATGCTCAGGGTAGGCCAGCATGACGTGACATACTATGGAATGAACCCAGGTCCTTGCGCTTGCCTAGACAGGTGCCTAGGCTACTGCTCTATTCCACTCTTCTCCATCAATGTTTTCCTGCCTACCCTAAAATAATTATCTCCCACTATAGCTTGTTTAGTACCCACTTTCTCTGTGATTCATTTTGAAATAAATCATGCACTGACTTAGAATAGCTCTTCCATAGTTTCAATTGTCATTGGCACCTTAGGAGGTGTCATTTAAGTTTTTGGATTCTTGTTTACATGCTCGGACTTCTATGTCATATCTCCCAAGATAGATTTTAAATTTCTAAGGATATAACTGACCTTAGTGCTTCTTTCCTAGTACATTGCTTCATATAAGATAATCATTTGATAAATCCTTGTTGATTTTGTACAGGTATGTTTTGTGATGAAAGTCCTCTTTGTTTTTTGTTTTTTGTATTTTTGTGAAAGAGTCTCACTGTATGGTTCAGACTGCCTCTGAACTCACTGTGTAGGCCAAGCTGGCTTCATATTTGCAGCAGTCCTCCTACCTCTGCCTCTTGAGTTCTGGGATTATAGGCCTGCACCACCATCCCCAGTAGAGGCTCTTTTTATTAAGTGCCAGGAATCTAGTCTCAGTTCTAGAACTTAGACCTGGCATCATGCAGACATTTCCATTTGCTATTGCAGTAGAGATTTAAGCAATATTTTAGTTAGAGCTGAATTATATTTAGCCAGGAATGACATTTCATAGATTGTCAAGTAGAAATAGTGAATGGTGGTTTCAGTAAATGGTGGTTTGTTCCCAGTTTGTGAGAGGATAGTAACTATGTGAAGAGCAAGCAAGATTAGTGGATTCTAGTATTAGAAAACAAGTGGAAAAGGAATTTGGAGTTCAAGTTGGACTACTTTTTTTAGTTCAGTGTCCCTCATATAATGCCATCACAAAATATTTGAAAAGGCTATGACCTCAACCTAAGTGGCATTGTCACAAAAGCAGAGAAAACATGAAATGTATGCAGAAATTTTTCCCCCCATTGGAGAAAAGCAACCTCAGACTGAAAGTAACACAGATCCCAAGGAAATAAGGTAAGTTACTAGACTGCAGCATTTAATTAGTTTACTTGTTACTATACCATTTACTTAAAAGGACACTAGTAAGTAACTGTAAGTATTGTGAAATGACAGAGATAGGTTGCAGACAGTGAAAGACTTCTTTACCCTATTCTTTTTTCTTCAAAAGATGCAGTTTTTTTAATTTTTAATTTTATTTTATTTTAGGGAAGGGTCTACAGGGTACTCAGAGTCTCACTACTACATCTGACTCATAGTGATCCCCCTCTTTACAACATTCCAAGAGCTGGGATTACAGGCGTGCACCACCATGCCCAGTCTCAATTGACTTCTCAGCGTGCTCCAGGGGCAGGGCTGGCACAGCAGGCCTGGGGATAAATCCCCTGTCTCCTGCACCTATTTGCAGGTGCTTTAATTCACTGAGCTATTTGGCCTGTCCTTCAAGATGGAAATTTTATTTTATTTTGTTTTATTTTTATTAATTTTATTGAGAAACAAATAGCAATGAGATTGTTTCAAAACTGATTAATAGGACAATTTCAATAATTAATACATTGCATATTATTGTCTTTATAGCGGTTATTCATAGTACAAAATGCAGACATGATATCCTGTCCAAACACTATTAGTACAGTTCTTTCTTCTCATTGAATTAAAAGAAAGTAGCTGTATATCTATCTTTACTATTTTGTATATACAGATACAAAACTATCCTTCACTTGTATCCCCTTTTTTTGCTTAGTTTTGTCACAGATGGGTATTCCATTGTCATTTAAATATTGTAGGTGCATGAATTCAGAAAAATAATCCATTATAGTCCAGTAGTCCCTAATAGTCATGGGTTATCTGTAAGACTGGTAATGTCAGAAGTTGCTGACTTGAGTGTTTTACAGCTCAACATATTACTATGGCTTTACTTTTTGTACCTCATTTTTATACTTTTCTGCTGGATGATTAAGACCAAGATAAAGCAAGGCCTATATAACAAGAAATGTAACTTTTGTAAAGATGCAAATTTTAATGTATCCTTTTTTCTCTTTCCAACAACTTCATTAAGTTGATTAAAGAAAAAAATGGGCTGAGCTATTCTTCAGTTTATTTTTAATAGCTTAGCACAGCATTGTATGCTATATTACACCAAGTGGAATCTTGCAACACACTTAACAGCCAAACTTCTAAATGGGATGAACTGAAGTTGCCTACATAACTGAATTTTTGGAAGATGGAAAAAAAAGAAAAATCAGTTATGAACCCTGAAAGCTTAATTTGGGAATATCTGGATTTCTATTTACTGACACTGTCCAGGTTTTCATATTAACTGTAAAGTTTCACATCCTTAGAATATATCCCGTTATTTTAGCTGAAGGTAAAAGCAGCTAGTGTTCTTATTAATTTAAATTGTAGATGGGAGCATGATTTTCAGAATTTCAGAAACATGTCTAGGTCTACATCTGAAATTCGTGCATATTTTGAAGTAGAGAACAGACTTGGAGAAAATGACCAGGTTCAAGAAGTCTCCTGTCACACCCAAACCGATCTTCATGGCTCCTTCCTCCTTGGAGTGAATTTGCTTTTTGTTTGTTTGGTGGAATCAGGGGTTGAACTCAGGCCCTTGTGCTTGCCAGGGAAGTGCTTATTCCACTAGGCCATCTCCCCGGCCCCCAAGAATGAACTTGTTATTCCTTTCATTTCCCTGTTTGGTTCTTCAAACTGTAAACAAATTTATCCATGTGTAAGTACTAGGCAAAAAAGTATTATTCTTGACACCATTTTGTAAAATGTTTATTAACATTTTAATGCCCAGTCACGTAGGACAATTAATACCCATACTAAAGATGATTTGATATGGCTCAAATTGTATAAACCTGAATCTTTAGACGTGTAAATACCTAATTATTTAACACAGACAGCATGCTCTCTCATCAGACCAATGCTTCACATGTTGTTTGAAGGAGTTTTGCAATAAGTGAACTAAATTTGTAAGATTGTCATCAAACCAGAAAATACGTAAAGCACTTATTTTATGATAGAAGGGTTTAAAAATAAAGTGCAGCATGTGGTTCATGTTTGATCCCGAGTGCCAATATAAATAAGTGAATGGCCTGTCTCAGAGAGGTTCCGCAGTCTTCTTGGAAGATAGCAGGCTTATTAGAAGAAGCAGTGACTTTAAAATACCTTTAGTGTTAATTTCTCTTTGAATCTATTTTTAATATTTTCATTGCATTTTTCTTTCCTTCCCCCTAAAGTGTAAAAGATCGATCTGACTTTCTCAATGCTATGGGGTGATGCTGACTAGAGCCTTGAAGCAGAGGCTGTTTCAGTAGACATCTTTCTCCTGACCATAAATGTAGTAAAATAAGATGAAGAAAACAAGAGGGGATTTTATTAGGTCATTTCAACAAGAGGACATTTCTCTCCAATATTATTATAAAGAGTGGAAGTCAAAGAAAGTAATTTTATTTCATCCAACCAACACATGATTTTGGTATAGGTTGTAGCTTAGTGACGAAGTTGAAATCAGCTTCTTCATCGATGAAGCTAAGCACAGTACTATCTCCTGGTAGATGAGATTGAGATAGACTTAGTGCCCAGCCACGTGCAGATGATGGTTTAGTAAGCTATTCTTTTGAGAATCCTTTTAGTTCAAAGGGAAGATTATCTTCAGTGTCCAGAGAATTTATGTAATATAGTACTTTACTTAAATCCTTGAAATACTCCATAAAAACATTTCTCTTGAATTCTATCATTGTCTTTAGGGATTTTCTAATTGTAGTTGCTATCCTTTTCTTTGTTGTATCTGGTTTTATTGTCACCTTGTTTTCTATTCTAAATGCTATTTTTCTATTGTCTTTGGTGCCAGCTATAATCTACATTCTAGACCCTTGTGATTCTTAAATATTGTGCAGCCCTAACTCTCTCCTAAGCTCCAAACTCTTCATGAACAGCTCCTGAAGATTTTTGTATCCTGTATCCTGGGTATTTCAGAGTTGAATTTTTAAAACATCATTTTTTCAGATAGCCAGAAAAATTCTATTGTGGTTTTTATTGAAAATCTACTTGACTTATATATTAATTTGGAGAAAACAGTTTTCTTTATTGTTTTTATTTTAGGGAAGGGTCTACAAGGGTGTTCAGGGGTCTTACTACTAGATTGGACTCATAGAGATCTGCCTGTTTACAGCCTCCCCAGAGCTGGGATTACAGGCATGCCCTACCATGCCCAGTCTCAATTGCTATCTGCCCTGGGGTCAGGGATGGCACAGCAGGCCCAGGGATTGAACCCCCGACCCCTGTGCCTGCTTGCATGCACTTTAATCTGCTGAGCTATTTGATCAGCCCTTTCATTTTCTTTACTTTTAAAATCAACATTTGTCTATCAGCAACATTTTATAGCATCTTTTTTTAAATCTAGATTTTATAGATTTTTCTGGGTATATTCTCATAATAATTAAAATCATCAGCCGGGCGTGGTGGCGCAGGCCTGTAATCCCAGCACTAGGGAGGCTGAGGCAGGAGGATTGTTGTGAGTTTGAGACCAGCCTGAGCTACAAAGTGAGCTTAAGGCCAGCCTGAACTGCACAGTGAGACCCTGTCTCAAAAAGACAAAAAAAAAAAAAAAAAAAAAAAATCATCATACCCCAGTGATGCTCATTTATATAGCAGCACAGTTTGTAATAGTAAATATTACAAATAACATCTATCAGCTAAGGAATGGATAAAAGGATGCGGCTTTTTTATATAATGGAATACTACTTAGCTGTAAAAAGGATTAAATAGAGTCTATGAGTAAATGGATACAACTCAAGATGATATTCATAAGTGAAATAAATTGGACCCATATGTGTAAACATTACATTTTTCACACTCACTAGTGTGAAAAAAACAAGTCAGTAAGATCCAAAATGTACAGTAGTTACTGTGAATTGGAAAGAATCTGTTCAAATAAAAAGACAAATTGTGATGGGGAAATGAAAGTAAAGAACAAGAAAAAATACGTATGTATATACAGGATAGTTAAGATGGTTACACAGCTAGTTTTCCTAGTTCATTAAAAAAGAAAGGCTTGTGCCAATATTGTGTAGTCAAGATAGCATGCATATATCTTCTACTTTGAATAATTACTAGAAAGGCAACAGTATACAATGTGTCAACTGTCCCAATAACCTGTTTTGAAACTCAGTTTTATTGTATTGTTTATCTTTTCTAAAGGAAAAAACAACTAGGATTGAAGAAAGGAGAAAAGAATGAAGGGAAATATGTATACAAGATAGCTATGATAATTGTACTAATTTCTATTGGTTTATTGAAAAGAGTAGTTAATATTTAATTGTTCAGTCTTGCATATTTATATCTGGTAATCTGAGCAACTATGTTGAAAATAACAATATGTAATCTAGCAACCATTGTTAATTTCCTATAGTCTTGTTTTTAAACTCTGTATCATTTTTATTGTTTTTCTGCTGTTTTATTTTTCACTCTTTTGTTTTTCTCCTTAAAATTAAAAAATAAAAATAAATTCCACAGATTTCTTGTTTACATTAGGTTTTTAATATTGCTAATTTAATTGAAAATATAATTTCTTTTTCCTACTTATTTTCTGTTTATTTGCTGTGAGATAGAAAGCCAATTGCCCCTTGTGCATTTGTACAACTGCCTTCCTAACTCTGTTAGTTTATTTTTAAATTTTATGATTTTCTTATATTTTCTAAGCAGAGAATCTTACTGCCTGTTGATGATGTTTGTCACCTTGGATCTACAAGTTTTTAGCTTGAGTTAATGTGTAATGCTTACCTTAATTTCGGCATCTGTAAGGTGGATATAGAAATGAAGAAAAAATTCAATAAAGTATATAAAAACCTTAATTCAATATTTAGCAACAAATGAAGCTATAAATATATGTAAGCTAGGTTTAGAAATTCTGTGCATTAATCTTAGACATTTTAACATAGATTCTATACCTGTTTAATTTTTATTCTTATTTTGACTTGGATCTTTGTGGAAAATTTAGATGCCAACTAATTATTACTAATATGTAGGAATGCAGTACATTTTTCTATATTGTCATTATAATGAATTTTCTTACTGAAATTGTTTTGATTATTTTTCAGTTAAGGGTTTTACAAGTATAAAGTCTTCTAATTTGCCAACTATATCCCAAGTTATATCTCTTTTTGATAGTTAGTTAGTTAGTTAGTTTGTCTTATAGTCAGAGTTCCCCGGGGAAGGAATATAGCTCAGCAGCAGCCTAAGCGCCTGCCTGGCAAGTGCGAGGTCCCAAGTTCAATCCGCAGTATTACCCCAACCCAAAAAAGAAACATCAGAATTCCCGGATGAAAATTGTTAAATAATACCACTATCTGATTTTATTATAATCTGTAGTATTTCATTAATTTATAAATAGGAGTGGTTAGTTTAAGGTTATATTTTGTTGTATTAATGAACTATTTTAATTCCTACACATGAAATATTTACAATCAGAATATAAGGTCAAATTTTATTAAGTGATTTTTAGCATCTATTAAAATGACTTTTTCAACTTCTTTGAGGTTAATTATTAGTAATTACCAGTTTTCTAGCACTGAGCTACCATTGTGCACTTGAACAAGGTGTTTGGTTCTAATTCTCCTCACATCTGATTGACTATTTTGTTTAGGTCTCTACATCTACTTCCAGATGATGTTAGAGTTTTGTTTTGCTTGTCTGAGGTGCTGTTCTGCTGCTTGTATCGAGACATATGATTCTAGCAAGTGAACTGCTGATCTTTCCATCTTTTTTCTGCGCTCCAGAATAACTTGAGTAATATAGAAGTATCTGCTCCTTAATGTTTGCTTATAAAATAATTTGGCTTTAGTGAATTTGTGGAAATTGTGTTTCATCTTTTAATTACTGCTCAAATTTCATAAGAAATTATGGCATGTATTACCATAATTATTGGTATATTAGAATATCAGTGTCTTTTTGAGTTACCTAACAGCTTCCTGTAAGATTGTCTTTTCTCACAAATTCTCAAATTTGTTAAATTAGAGTACATGCTGCTCATTGCCTATGTCTGTGATTATGTCCCTTTTTGTATTCCTAAAGTAGTTTATTTGTACTTTCTTTCAAGTTTAATTCTTTGGTGTTAAGTTTAATCATTTCTTGTCGTTTTAAAAATCCAACTCTTAAATTCATCATTTCTAACACCTTGTGATTTTATATCTTTTAAATCTTCTCTTTTCCATTTGAATCTATGTTTACCATATCCTTTGTGTTTGGTTTATGCCTGAATCCATGACTGATAATTTCAAATCCATGTTATCGTGTCCTTTGTGTTTAGGTTTATGCTATTTCTCTATCGTCATAAGTACTTTATTTAATTCACTTTGTTTTAATTTGCTCAGTTTAACAACAGAAACAGTGTAAAATTTTCCACAGCTGTGTATTAGGCTGGGGGGGAATTATGCAAAGCATAGTCCATAACCTTTTGTCTCCAAGATTTAGAAAGCAAGCAGTTGAAAAGTCCTGTCTTAGCACTTGCTAGTCACAGGAAGCAAAGAAGGACCAAGTCATTTTCTGGCTCCTCTTTTTCCATCACTCCAGCCCCAATCCAACCCCATCCAGCTTCCTTACTAAAAAGACATGAAAATGCAGTAAATACAGATAATTTCTACTGGGGTGTGTCTCATTTCCCAGGAGCAGACTTTTGGTTTTTGTTGTTTTTTTTTTTCCTATCTCTGGAAAGAGGTTAGTTTAGGTTGACACTAGGTGAATAAATATACCTTCCCTTGATTTGGTTGGGGGTCAGTGTCCCAGTCTTAAAGGAGCCACAGCACATTCCTTCAGCTGTCCCTTCAAAGCCAGACCTCTGTATAAGGGTCTCTGCTTCTGCCCGTGAGGATTCCAATGAGGTCCATGTCCTCGCCAGTGGGTACCACTGTCCTATCATGACCTGGATGCACTTGACTCCTGAGCAAAGCCGCACTGGGGATGCGACCTGGAGCACAAGTGGCTTCTTCAACAAGCCACCTGTCTGCCTGTGCCTGTGGCTCGGGCTCCCCTCTCTTGTCCAGGCTTGCATTAGGAAACAGCTGGAGTAGGGCAGAGCAGAACACAAAAGATATCGCAGACACGGATTGAGAATGAGCTTTTTGTCTTTATGGTTAAATAATGTTTCCTTTAATATTAACTAAATCAGTATTTTAAAAAATGGATGTATAGACACATGTACATATAGAAATATACATATATACATGTATGATTTACACATGTCTGTGCTTATACACACACATAGACACACACACACATACACAAGCCTGAAATCTAAGAAATCTTGTGGATGAGGACTGTTTCATATTAGAAATAATTTTATTCCCCTTTTAAATGTTTTTTTTGGTCTAGGTTTTCTATATTTTATAAACAATAGTGCTCAGTATATGTTTTCCTTTTCTGTTTCATTTTGTATATGTGTGTGTTTGTTTGCCTTGCACAAAGATCATCTAGAATTAGCTGTAAAATTTAGTAAAGTTCATGAAGATTCAGAGTCCTTAGTGTTTACTAAGGACCACCCTATGCTAATCTTGTATCCAGCCAGGGATTACTTGCAAGAATCGTATTGTTTACTCCCCACAATCAGTTCCTATACAATTGATGTTTTCACCGTTTCTCTAATGGTGACACAAAAGCTCAGAGAGGTTAAGATTACCCTAGATGACACACAGGTAGTGAAGGCCAGAGTTTGGAGTCAAACCTAGATGTTTTGATTTTAAGTTCTGTATTATTTCATCTGCCAGACCAAAATGATTTCATACTGGATGGTAGATGTATAAGTTCTAAGATAATGCCTTGTTTACCTTCATCAGGTATATTTTTAGCTGTTTCCCAGGAGATTATGTTTTGTGACTTTTTTATTAATTATTATGTTTGTCAAAATGTTACATAAGCATTCTTTGGATGTTCAAATGACAACACTATAAATCCTGTAAAAATTAATCATTTCGTGACTCACCCTACACAGTGAACTTTTTTGTTCTGAGATTATTCCATACAGTTTGATTTAAAATTTGAAAGGAAAGGAAATAAGGAATGCTTTTTCTTAACAAATACTGTGTCACAAGTAGTGTGCTCTGTATTTCTGCAGATTATTTTCCTTAATCCTCAGAACAACTCTGAGGCCTTTGACTAATGTTTGTTATTTGTGCCACTTTCAGTTCCTGAGCATGATTCCCAGGGTAAGCGGAAGGAGAAAGGCATTTACTGTAAATTGTCAAGAATATTATCACCAAGATATTTGCATACCTACCATGCAAAAATGCTGCTGCTTTACAGTTTGTCCTTCTAGTGATATAATTCAGTTGGTTATAAATTAGAAAACTAATTTTTTTACAAAAGCAACTCTGCCTTTCTTTATAAAATCTTACTTGCTTCTGAAAACCAATGCATCACTTATAGCTTTATTTTACTTATGTATTTATTTATTTTTATGAATTTAGGACAGAGTTTACAGGGTGTACATGGTCTCACTGTGTAAATCATAGTGATTCTGCTGTGTTCAGCCTCCAAACACTGGGATTCTAGGCGTGGGGCCCCACGCTCAGTCTCCAGTCTCAGTGGGCTGCAGGAGTGCGGCCGGCATGGCATGCTTCCTGGGAATGAACCCCAGCCACTGCATCTGCCTAAGCAGTCACTTCAGTCCGCTGAGCCATGTGGCTGGCCCGACAGCTTTATTTTAATTATTTATTGATTTTAAATTTCCTGTTCAGGAACTACACACCTAGTCCATAATTTTAAGTAAATGTTCTTTATATGGTCACCAAAATAAATGAATTCATGCTGCCTGTGGAGTGGCACATAGATAACCCTTTGAACTTGTAGTGCAGACAGCATGGTCTGCTGCATTTGTGAAATCCAGCGCAAACACCGAGTCATTTGTTGGCACAAGATATGTTTATCAATTTTTTGTGTGTATATTTACTTCTCCATTTAAATGGTCTGCTAGGTACGTATGATAGAAATTTGAGCTCTTTCTTCCTTTCCCTTTTCTTACTTAAGATATGCCTGGCTCTTCTTTAAGATAACCAGGCAATTAATCTGGTCATACAGCCTTATGCTCTTTTATTGATTAAATTGCAAATTCCTCAAGTTTAGGAACCTGACAAATTCCAGCTCTTTTATTCCCATCTTTCTCCCCTGGACTGATACATAAGGGGACAAAAAATGCAGCATGGAATAGGTAGGATAGCAGATATCTGCCTTTGGGGGTGGACTGTTTGTGTCTCCGCCCATTGTGTTGTCAGCAAGTGGTCCTGGGGAGCCATCCTCTGTTGGCAGTGAGCAGCCCTGGGGCTTCCGTAATCCCACCTTGCTGCCTTCTTCCTTCCTCTTTCTGTAATTAAACCTTCTCCTTCTTTGTTTCTGCCTCTTCCTTTGGGATGAGGCGGTCATCGTCCCAATCTGTCGCCACCTAGAATCTATAAATGTTGATTAAGCCGGGCGTGGTGGCGCAGGCCTGTAATCCCAGCACTTGGGAGGCTGAGGCAGGAGGATTGTTGTGAGTTTGAGATCAGCCTGAGCTACAAAGTGAGCTTAAGGACAGCCTGAACTGCATAGTGAGACCCTGTCTCAAAAAGACAAAAAAAAAAAAAAAAAAATGTTGATTAAATAGAGCAGCACGGAATTCACTTTCCCTTTTTTCTCTTTTGTAGGTAACTTTTAAAAAAGAAATTTGGGGGGGGATCACATTCATTTTGAAACATAACCAAAGCTGTTGTGAGTCAGATTTGAGCCATATCTGATTCAAGAACATCAGCCTTATATGTTTAGATTCAAATATTCCAACCACATCCTTTCTATCAGCCTTTTATCTATATAGTTCAGTTGATCTTGAACTTTTGTTTTTTTTCTGTCATTCTGCAGCTGTTGCCAACTACTTAGGTATTTATGTTTGCCTAAGTGTGTGAAAACATGACCCCTCAAGTTTCAAGAGTGTTTATAACTGGCCTAGACTTGAAAGACACAATTCTCCATATGTCCACCTTTGTTCTATACCCACAAGTCAGGATGCTGTACCTCCTCGAGTTTCACAGTCCCACAAACATTTACTGAGCACCTACTATGCCATTTGCTGTGCTAAGCACTAGGGATACAAAGATATATAAGAAATGAATCCTGATCCAACAAAAGAATCTGGTAACCTAGGCAGACAATTATGAAAGTACAGGAAAAAACCTCTGGTAGATATTTGTACAGAATGATGTGGGAGCAGAGAGACTGGAGAGAGAAACAGTTTCTTAATGGAGCTTGGGAAATAGGGGGAGGTGATGAGAGCTGGCCAACACAACCCACAAGAAGTGGGGATTAAGCAGTAATCAGAGGATTAGAAAAGGCATCCAGGCAGAGGTAGCAAGAAACTAAGAAATTTCTTGGGACTGAGAGTGCTCAGGGCATTCATTTACTATATGCTGTACAAGTTACTAAAGAGGCAGTGGTAAGAGATGATTGTGGAGAAATGAACTGGTTCCAAGTTGGGGAGGAAATGCTTGGCCGTATCCAGATAAGGGATGGAGCTAGTGCTGCATTTCTACCTGAAGTCTGTAGGGAGCCATGAACAGAATTTGAGCAGGAGAAAGATCTTGCCACTTGGCCCTGACATTAAGGTATGCTCGAGAGACAGAGCACTACAAAGAAAGCTGTTGGACAATCCAGGCAAAGGTGAATAGAGACCAGCATTAAGACAGGAGATTACCGGAACAGAGAAAGAGATGAATTCCAGTAGGTACAATCAGAGGCTTCTGATAAGCAGTAGGTATGGAAAGTGATAGTGAGAGAGAAGAATTTAGAATGATTTCCCAAGTGAAAAACTTAGGTGGTCAAGAAAATGCAGGACAGGTTGCAAGTTTTGGATCATGGATGTCACTTCTGGACACATTGAGTGTGGGGTTACTGTGGGCATTCACTTGGGAAGATCCACCAGGTCGCTAGCTGTAGAGTTGATCCATAGACTTGGAGTTATACCTTTGAACATTGTATAGCTAAAATTTGACAATGAGAAAATGGAAGTGAATTAAATTTTATCCATTAGTTAACCATATATAAAAGTATAGGTGTATAAAATCTGTGTGTATAGGAGTGTGTGGGTGTGTGGGTGTGTGTTTGTGCGTGCGTGCGTGCATGTGTGTGTATATATACCATTTCTTCCTGTGCTGATGAGCAGTATCAACAGAAGTATCCTGGGAAGCATTTTATCAGAAGAGGCTTATAAGAATGTAGACACAACATTAACCAAAACTACACACCTGCTCCAGAAAATGTGTGGTGCATGGAGAAAATTGTAGCAAGGCAGAGTGTGGAGAGTGCTTGATGGCTACAAGATATGAAGAAGAAGATTCAGTGACCAATTTGGCCTAGAAAGAGAAACAAATTGTTCGTAGCAAGTTAGAATTTCTTATATCTTCTAGAATCAAATAAAGTCACCTTTAATAACCCTCCAAACAATATGGGGTTTTTTGCATTTTAATATTTATTGAATGTTTATAAAAACCATCAAAATTGTCAACATCAAATGGTTTTGTGTGTATAAAATGGAACAGAAATAATTCCTATGTCAACTACAATGATAGTAATAATAACACTGCAAAGAAAATCTTTACTTCAGTTATCACACGTTAGACACTCTGCACACATAACACCACAATATTCCATACACACATATTGCTTACACTGACGATTTGTTTTGGCTTTTTTTTGGGGGGGGGAGACCAGGGATTGAACTCAGGCCCTAGAGCTTACCAGGCAAGTGCTTTTTCTTCTGAGCTATCTCCCTGGCCTGACAATTTGTATTTAATGTATTTCCCCAGCCATGTTTTTTTTTTCTTTTTCCCTCAAAAATATGAAACTATTTGCTGCTTTTTAGATTTGTATATTTGCTTAAATCATCTTGATGTTTTGAATTGGTAATTGAATCACAGACATTTTCTAGGAAAGAGTCCTATGTGTATGTTCTTTATTATGGAGAAATGCTACCTTTAAAGCAATATAAAGGACCCTTGTATTAAGAAATCTAGGTCTGGGCATGTGGTGGCCTGTGCTGTAGTCCCAGCACTTGGGAGGCTGAAAGCAGGAGGGTCACTACGAGTCCCATCTGTGCAGTAAGACCCTGGAGATCCTGTACTAAATACATAAAAAAAAATTAAAAACATAAAAATACATTTAAAAAAAAGCAAAAAGGCTTCCAGGAGGAGCAGACACATCTGTGATACAGGCCAGTCAAAAAAAATTGTATTTTTTACCCTTCTGCAATAGGCAAAGAATAAAGATTTCCAAGACTTGATAAATATCACATGTCAGTTTCAAGTCTGAAATACAATGTGAATTCTATGCTCATTTTCCCAAAATTCTTAAATTTTCTAAATGTCCCATTACGTTAACTTCTGGAGAATTCTCTCTCAATTTTGAAAAGAATTTAGAACAAAAAACTGCATTTGGATAATATGGCCTTTCAGATGTAGCATAAGTAGAAAATAAAAGCCTGACCAAAAACAAAAAGACTTGCAAAGCTCAGGTTGAAGTCCTCTTTTGCAAATGTGGGAAGAATTATTGTGGGAAAATAGAAAACCACAAATAATTTTTGTTAAGTGACTAGTCAATTTTTTATATCTCTGTAAAGACCAAAGGAAAACCACAGGCAGTCAATGGTAGAAGAAAAAACTGACCTCCCTCAAGGTGCAGCATTTCGTAAAGGTGGTGTGAGAGCTGATCTCTGTAGAGAAACTTGTTCAACAACAAGAAAAACACAGGTTTGCATGTAACAGGATAATTGCCATTTAGTAAGGAAATTGTTGACTTTCAGTCATTCCCTATCTACCGTGAGGGCGATCTGTAGAAAATATGAATTACATTCATTCATTTGCCCACTTACAACAACTGGTGTGATAGCAGAGAGAAAATTTATTTATCTGTCTATGTAAGTTTTAAAGGCAACTTAGGTTTATGTTGGACTCATGTAGATTATTGGAGATTATTTTCTTTCTACTTTACCACAGATAAGAGTGGTTGATTACATAGCAGTAAGATCTCTTACTGTAGGGCACAGGGGACCAGGAGAGTTCAGTCCACGGAAGTTGAAACACATCCTGGACTTTGTTTTATTGAATGTAAGACTTTAAATATACTGATTGTTGTTACTAAGGAAAAGGGGAGAGTTAAGTTTTGTTTTCAATTAAGTTAAACAGAATTAAGCAGGGTTGGTTCTTTGCACATGAGTCAAGACCTTTGTCACACTTCTTTGCAGTGATGAGTCTCCATCAGAAAGCCAGTGTTTACAGAATTTCATAAACATTTTTCGGCCAGGCACATCTATGAGACTGCAGGTCCACAAAGATACTGTTAGAAGGTAATGAGTTCTGGCCCAGATGCCAGATGCTCTGTAAAAAAGCTTCCCTGTGAAGCCCTAGGTAGGTGGTTAGATCACAGACCCCAGCTGGTGCACAGGATTCCTTTCTCTAGATGACATGGTGTTTTTAAAACCCTAAAGGCACCATTTACAAATCAGGGATTGACCTGTAGCTCAGTGCAGCTCAGTGGTAGAGTATTTGCCTAGCAATTGTGAGGTCCTGTGTTTAATCCCCAAAACACACTCTCCTAAAAAAAAGTTAATATTTTTCAAGCTTCCCTTGAAAATAACAGGATGAAGCAAATATGGGCCTTCTGGAAGCCAGTAGTACCCTTTTTCAGGGTACCCCCAATGTTTACCCCCATTGTTAGAATGTTTTCCTACTTTTACACTCTGAGGCAGCCTCACTTGTTAGTCTCACCTGGGGCTGCTGCACTTACTCCATAGCCCATCTCAGCCACTAGATACTGTTCACAGGCATGATTGCATTCTGGTGGCTGAGAACAGCACATTTCACCTGGGTTAGTGGTGGAGAGCATGACAAAGCATAGGTTGATAAGGGTACCGTATTTTTTAATGTTTCTTTTTATTTACTTTTTTCTGCATTTCAACTATTATGCCAGAAAATTTATATTTCTTTTGTAATCAAAAGAGATTTTTCAAAAGGCAACCAAGAAATGTGAAAAGTGGATTTTTTTGAGATTTTAGCCACTATGAAAATGCTGGTCTTGCTTTAAATTACAGTTAATAATTGTATTAATGAAATAAATATGAATCTGATATAAGAAACCTGATTACACCTGCCTCAAGACTACCTTAAGACCTTGTGATAGTTATTAATCATATAGTAATGGAAATTTATAGTTTATTCTATGTAGATAGAAAGATCTTGGTTTGGCTTATATTGAATTTAGTTTTTGATTCATGAGCCTTCCTTAGTTGATAGAGAATGATATAAAGTAAATCATCTTGTTATCTAGAAAATGGAAAAAAAACATAGAGGGTAGGTGGGCCTGTCTAAGATAAGGAAACTTGGGAAGAATTAAAGTAGAAATTAAAAGTCTCACCTTCTCGTGAAGATTTCTAGTTTTGATCAAGCTTCTCCAAGCTTCCAAGGACTCAGGAGTGAACAAACATGGCACACGCTCACCTCTTATATAATACATAGGCATGTTTGGAATCTGAATTGAAATTTAATTCCTGGGCAGAGGAAAGAAAATTGTGGCTATTTTTTTTAAACACTTCAAGGTAGTAAAGAACTCTTTTTCAGAAGGACACCATTTGAAATTCTTCATTTGTTTCAGTTGCTTTCCCTAGTCATAGAAAATATGGTTGGAGTGAGGGGAGGCAAAGGAAATACTTTGTACATGAGAATAGAAGTTAGGGAGAGAACAGACACAAGGTGCCTGAAAGTAGTTGGCAAATTGAGAGTAAAAGGTAAATTTGTGCTTTTTTAGGTTGGGAGTTAAAGAAAGAATAGACTTGGTCACTGTTACTCCTAATGCCACTTCTTAGCCTCTCCTCGTGAGTCCCCAGCACAGAGGTTACAGGTTTCACATTGATTATATCCATACTTGAATAAAATAGAGATAGCTTGATGTATAAAATGACTAGACCAGTTCAAGAAGTTGTTTTTAAATGTGTGATGGTGCTTCCCAGTCAGGAGCTGTTGAAGGTATCCTTCCTGTACTTCCATCAGGAAGGGGCAAATAGAGTCATCTCAAGAATGTAAGCAGTGTCATGAACTGTGGGAATAATCTCCAGACCAGCTTGCTACCCTGTCTTGGTTATCTAGCAAGGAGACACCTAAGTCTTCTGAGATAACCAAAGTCTTTCCTGAATCTTGGGCTAAAAGATTTCAGGTTATCTGGGTGGCCGGTGACTCACCCTTAGTGCTCAGTGCCTTCCTTTTTTCCCACTGCAGCTCCCACTCATTCATTGTTTCTGTAAGGCTTGTTTTGAATCTTCTCTTCACCGGACCATGGAATGTATTACCCGAGAGTGTCAAAGGAGATGTTTACTCAGCCATGCTTGAAGTTTCACAGTGTGCAAAGTAAAACCTAAAGACGTAATTCAGGAAAAGTAGTTCTGATCCTGAGTGAAAAGCATTTGCATGACTCTTGCATAGATGTGTGTGTTTTCTCTTTGTTTTGACATAGATGATGAGATGAGTTGTTTTAACCTCTGTATCTTAATTTTACTGACTAGAGTCCAGACTGTTTTCAAATCCTTTTTCAAATTCACTAGGAGAAAGCATGATATTACCTTTAGAAAAAGTTTTATTGACGTGTAAGATAGATAGATAATAAGCCATACATTTTTAAGTATACAGTGTACTTTTGACATAAGTATATGAATCCATTACCCTTCACTGCTCCAACTTTTTATCCTATTACATAGTAATCCCTCCCTTTCACTCCTCCATGCTTATCTCCAGGCAACCACCGATCTTAGCCTAGTTTACATTTTCTTAGATTTCCTATAAATGGAACCACTTGGGATATAAGTTTTGTGTTCCTAATTATATCATGATTAGCATGATTAGTTTGAGATTTACCCAGGTTATAGCATTCCTTTCATTGCTATATAATATTCCACTGTATAGACACTCCATGGCTCATTAATTCCCCTGTTGATAATCATTTTGTTTTTAATACTTGGCTAAGTAAAGCAGCTATTAATGTAACTTACCCATTTTGTATGACTATGTCTCTTTCTCTTAAGTAAGTTTCTAAGAGAGGAATGGTTGGATCACATAGTAGAAGTGCATAAAAAGTTTTTTGAACTGCCAAACTTTTTTCCAAAATGGTTTTACCATTTCCAGTTGCCACCAATTATATATGTGAATTCTAGTTCCGGCCAGGTCTTCCCTGCAGGTGGTATAAGCAGTCTCTTTAATTTTAGCCATTGTGGTTGGTAGACAGCAGTATATTATAGTTTTAATTTGCATTTCTTAATGACTTACCGTGCAGAATTCCTGTATACTTTTACCTATATGTGTATTTTGGTGACATGTCTGCTTATGTAGTCTGCCTGATTTTTTTTTTATTTATTTTTTTATTAATTTTATTGAGAAACAAATAGCAACAAGACAGCTTCAAAACAGGTTAGTAGGACAGATCCAATAATTAATACATTGCACATTGTTATCTTCATAGTAATTATTCATAGTATAAGATGCAGACATGATATCCTGTCCAAACACTATTAGTACAAATCTTTCTTCTCATTGAATTATGAGAAAGTAGCTCTGTAATTATCCTAACTATATTGTGTATACAGATACATAGCGGCCCTTCCTTTGTATCCCCTTTTTTTGTTTAGTTTTGTCAGAGATGGGTATTCCACTGCCATTTAAATATGCCTTATTTTAATTGCCTGTTTGTTCCCTCGTTGTTAGCTACTGAGATTTCCTCCCATATTCTGGATACTAACTCATACCAAAAGGTGTCCTGCAAATATTTTCCCCCAGTGTTTCTTTTCACTCTCCATGCAATCTACACATCTTTGAAGGAGCAGATTTTAATTTTGATAAAGTCTAATATATTAATTTCTTATTTATGGACTAGAGGGGTTTTCTATATATTTTATTCTAGGATATGTACAGTTTGAGTATAGATATAGTACATGAAGTACATATGCTATGTACATATAGTATTTATATAGTTTGAGTATACATACTGAATATATGTTGTTCATGTAGAGTTTTTGCACCCAGTATGAGGTATAGATCAAATGACTTATTATTTATTTATTTGCATATGGAGGTTCAATTGTCCTATCTCTGCTTTTCTCCACTAAATTACTTTTGTACTTCTGTCAAAAATGAGTTGGTCATTAATTTATGGGTCTGGGCCGGGAGATGGCTCAGTAGAAAAAGTGCTTCCCTGGCAAGCTTAAGGGTCTGAGTTCAATACCCGGTTTCAAAAAAAAAAAAAAAAAAAAAAAATTATGAGTCTATTTCTAGACTCTCATTTCTGTCCCTCTAATCTTTTTATCTATCATTATGTCAGTACTATTTTTTTTATTTTAGTCTTTTGTTTAGTCTTAAAATTGGTAGCATAAACCCTTCAATATTTTCTTTCTGAAAATTAGTTTAGCTATTCTTGATGTCTTTCATTTTCCCTTAAGTTTTTGTGCCAGTTTGTCAAATTATATTTTTTAAAATTCCACTAATATTTTTCCTGGGATAGTATTGAATCTATTCATCAATTTGGAGGGAATTAAAAACATCAAATTTTCTGGGGAGAACATGGTATATCTTTCCATTTATTTAGGTTTTAATTCATCTTACTAATTTGTTTTAGTTTTCAATATATATGTCTATCATGTTATCATATTAAATATTTAGTAATAATTTTATTCCTAAATATTTAATATTTTAGGATACTGTCTTTTAAATTTCCATGTTTTTTCTAATACAGAAGCAGTTGATTTCATGGAAGGAATTCTGGTTTCTTTAATCTTTGATTTGTTTGCATTTTCTAAGTAATGGTTGGTGTCCCATCAATGAAAGATATTGTGGATATACATTAAAAAGATAATAAATAATGGCAAACAGAAATTAGGATAATTAATTTCTCAACCTCCTTCCTGTTTTCTGTATCAGAAAATTAAGATACTAGAATGTTAAAAAGCTTAGTCTTAGGATACACATAAATAGGTAGCATTACTCTGGGACATTAACTGGTACTATTATAACACTTTTGTACACTATCTAATTAGGGAAGGATATCTCTCATAGACACTCAACAAAGTAAGAACAGAAGGAAATTCCCTTAGTCTAATAAAGGAGATATATAAAGCTCTGCAGATGAAATTATATGTGATGATGAAAGATTGAATGATCTTACAGGGGAAGATCAGGAGCAAGACAGATTGTCTACTGCCACTTTTTTTTTTTTTTTTTTTTTTTGAGACAGGGCCTTGCTGTGCACCTCAGGTTGGCCTTGTGCTCACTTTTGTAACCCCCAGGCAAATCTCAACTTGAACTGATCCTGTCTCAACCTCCTTCCTTTTTCTGTATCAGAAAATTAAGACACCAGAATGTTAGTCTTAGTAAATAATGGCTTATTTATTTGTCTGCCCAAGTTCAAAATTTTTATTTTTAGGTCAAAGAAACTTTTTTAATAAAAACTATTCCAATACATTTCTGAATACTACTCTCTACATACTCATGCCCTCCAAAACAGAATCCCAAATATGTGAGAGAAAGCACAGGATGGACCTCAGAACCATATGAACAAAATGAAACCTAACTGGGACAACATGAAGGGACTCTGAAGCATTTTAGGGTCAGCTGCCCAAGTTCAGGATGATAAATTGAAGTTTGGGAGTTTTGGTTGGTTATCCCATATTACAGGAGGGAAATGACACTGTAGTGAAAGTGGAAGTAATTGTTTCACTAAATGATGTGTGGTGTGTATATTAGCCTTACGAAGAAACCTTTTTTTTTTTTTTTTTTTTTGGCGGAACCAGGGATTGAACTCAGGTCCTTGCGCTTGCCAGGGAAGCGCTTATTAGCCTTATGATTATCTAAACTGGTTAGTACAACAAAGGCGTTCTGCCCAAATTCTAACAGCATTTTTAAGTGGGAAATAGACTGGTCAGGGGTGGTTTGCTAAGGTATGAAGGATCAAAATGTCATGTCAAGGTGTAATGCTTAAGGAACCAAGCTTAGAACTGGCCAGACCTGTTAGCAGGCTAAAGCAATACTCAGGGAAGAGATAATGAAGGCTGCCACTGGGCAGTCACAGCAAGGGTGGAGTTCACATACCAAATGATGTTTAAGAAGTAAATGTGGCCTGACTTGGACAAAAGAACTCACCAGGTAAATGGGAAATACCATTTTAAGTAAAGTCAGAAATTTAGAAATGCCGGAGTTCCATGTCTAGATGTATCAGCTTTGTACATGCCAAGCAGGAAGTGGTCAGAATGCACTTGAAGGAACTGGTACAAAACACTAGAGAGACACCTGTACTAGGGTTTGTATTGAGCCATCATTAGCTCACAGATAAAAGCTGATGTCTTAGGTGGAGTGACTGATGATAGCCGCACCAGATCTCTAGCCACCTCATTTGCTGGAGTAACTCACAAACCTGGTTTCAGAAATTATGTTTCTGAAGGCACGTTGTACAGTATTTGGCCAGAATATTGCAAAACCTTCTATTCTTTTTATGAATGCACATTTCAATTCAATTCCTTAAACAGGAGGAAAAAATGGACCATCACTCCTTCCTCCCCTAGGCCAGCTGGGTGTATCAAGGGTGGTATATAGAGAAAGTCTTGTTTATATACTATATCCTTTTAGCAAACAGAGCCATACAGCCACCAGAAATGTGCCTATATTTGAGAAAAGGTCAGCAAATTACTGGCATTTTTCTGAGACTTGCAAAATTGAACTGTGAAGAACACAAGTACAAATGAAACTGAATTGCAAACCAGCAAGAACTGGTTCTAAAGCTTCCTTTAAAGTGACAGTGTGCATGACATTATAAACTTGTGTAAGAATCTGCTTCAGCAAATCCCTGTACCATAGTTCATCAGGTAAATAAATATGGTTCCAGCAAAAGGTTATTTACTACAGCTAGAATTTTTCAAAGGCCTGTTTTACATTTTGTTAGGAATTACTAATTTGTTTTAAGAGGTTGGAGCCAGATTTAACACAGACTTCTAAAAACAAGTATCTTCCCAGTGTATAATTTATGCTGATATGTAAGACTATATGACACCACAGAGTGTTTTTCACACTTCAGTCCTTTCTCTGTCTTTCTTGTCCAGTGTCTATGTTTTGCATTCTGTTGGAAGGATTGTTGTGTAGTTATCCTTGGTGTTGGCTGTGTACCCTGCCAATACTAAAATCCAAACATGCTCCATATATATATATATATATATATATATATATATATATATATATATATATATATATATCTTTCATATAACCTATGCACATTTCTCTATTTACTGTGAATCATTTCTAGTTCACTTATAATGCCTAATATAGTTAAAATACTATGTAAATGTTGTATTATTTAGGAAATAATGACAAGAAATGACAAACATGTTTAGTACAGGTGCTGTTTTGTTTGACTTCCAGTACTTTCATCCAGGTTGGTTGTACCATAGTATCTTTCACAGAGTTCCCTCATTTGCCTTGTGAATTCTTTCTCCTCTGAACAGTAAGGGGGGTGGGGTACCCCAGTAGTTCTTGGTGCCTTTTCTGAGCAGAGAAATCACTCCATATTGCTGTTTGTTTATTACAGGTCTCCTTCCTTCTTAGATGAAGAGATTCTCAAAAGTATTAGTCTCAGGATTATGCCCAACAATTAAGTAGATGCTTAATAAATGGCCTTGCCAGAGAAAAGAAGGGAGAAAAATGGACTTTTCAGAAGCCTCTGAAGAATCTTGGCAGAAGAAAACTGAAACACAAGAATAAACCCAAGAAATGCTAGTGTCATGGAATAGTGTCTAAAAACAGAGAATTTTAAAAGGGGAAGTCTGACAAGTCATTAATGGTAATTGCTTTAAGAGCCAGTGAGATGAATACTGAACATCCACATAGTATTTTTTAGGAACTGAGGAAAGCTGGCCTCAGTCATAATCACACCACAGATAATCCTGCAGGCATTGGTACTCACCCCAAGTGAAGCTGTGCTGGCAACCAGAAGTGGCGGGTGACCTTCTGGAGAGAGGACTCAGTGGGAGTGCTTGACGTGGTGATGTTCATCATTTTGGCATTTTATGCTGTTTTTTTTTTTTTTTTTTTTTTTTTTCTGGTGGCAAACACACTGGATGATAGTCAACTTGCAGTTTACAAACTGACTAATAAATTCAAAAATAAGAAATATTTGCAAAACATGCAGTACAGCTGAGTCAGAGTGAGACTCAGAGCTACTCTGGTGAATCCTTACATATCTAAAATCTTCATAGTAGAACATTTCTAGGAAGGTGCTCATGAGAAAGAAGGCTACAGTGATAAAGTTATATTACTTTGAGTAAGTTGCAGCTTTCTCAGAAGAAGCAAAATAATTCAGGAATGCGTTTTAAAAGCTACCAAAAATCATGAGGAATTCATGGCTACAAACTAAGGAAATGGCCAGGCATGGTGGCGCATGCCTGTAATCCCAGCACTTTGGAGGCTGAGGCAGGAGGATTGTTGTGAGTTCGAGACCAGCCTGAGCTACAAAGTGAGCTTAAGGCCAGCCTGAACTGCACAGTGAGACCCTGTCTCAAAAAGACAAAAAAAGAAAAACAACAAACTAAGGAAATGTCTACGGACTAGTTGAAAATTCCAGGAGAGAAAGTAATGTCTTATAACCAAGAAGACTAGAATGCTCAGAGAATGGTTATACTTCATATAAAATTCTTAAAGGATAGATTTTAGAGTAATTCAAATGAAATTAATTTATTAAATATATAAATATGATTTTTAAAACATAATGGCTATTAAAATAGAAGATATCTTAATTATTTATAATTAATTATACTGTCAGTTTTGAGGTTCCTCTTAGCTCTGAGCACAATATCATCATTCTTTTGACTTCCTTAAAAAAATTGAGATTTCGATTTTTTTATTACCTTTAGTCAGGGTGAACTTCACATCACAACTGAGAAACACTTTCATGTATAAGAAAGTCAAGCTAGATTTCTATTGACTATCATTCATGTTACAGCCAATTAGAATATGTAGAAAAGGTGGTTTATTTAATTGTTCTTTATGTTGACCTACTATTTTATTATTACTTTCTGACTTTAAGGTTGTATTAAGTCTTTGTAATAGCTGTGCCTTGTTAATTCTCAAAGATGTCTAGACACTTGAATATTAGATCTATTGAGTTGCTGAAAATGAAATCTTATATCATTATTTAACATTTTTTAAAAAAATTTTAACCTGCAATTTTAGTAATAGCAGACTCACTATGTCCCCACTTTTTCTTTAAGGAAATGCATGAAATGAGCTAGATACCTATCTGTTTATGTTCCCTGTGATGGAAAAATGAGCTGGGCAGGAGTGGAAATTAAATTGAGTAAATCAGGAACCCCTCTAGTGTTCTCTTGCATCACTTAGTTTTTAGAGGATCATGATACTTGGGATATTTTTGAAGTAAAATAGGATTTTTTTCTAATTATAATCCAAATCTCAAGAAAATACACTTTAATCCAAAAATGTACTGTAATACTAAAAGGCTTAATGTAAAGATTTTACTATTAAAGTAATACTTTTTGGCAAACGCTGTGAAAAGCTGAGTTCTGCTTTTTCTTCCTTTCATTCCAGGGATTTCTGAGCCCTCTGAGTACTGCCTCACATAGGACAGGCCTCATTGGTGAGTGAGAGCATGTCCCAGTCCTGCATTTGCTACACTGAGATGTGCTTAAACTTTTAAAACTGTTTTAGGAAAATAAAGACTTCCAGGGTTCTCTACATCTGACAATGCAGTGTGTTGGTACAGTACTGAAGCAGAACTTGGACATGTATTCAAATCTTCTTCCTCCCTCCTGCCCAATCCCTGGATGTTGTATTCTGGCTCAGTCTGGCCATCTATAAAAAAGCATGAGTAGGAAAAATAATGAGACAATGTAGACCAGAGGCCTAGCATGGGATCTGGTTGGTATTAATCATGCAATAATGACAGCTATATTTATAATGCATTTCAGAGGTATATGTACTTAACTCTGCTTCCAGCCAGCCTCTTAAAGGAAAGGAAAAATTAGATGTGCACACTATACAGACATACCTGATTTGTGCTCTGCATGATAAAAACTTTGCTTATAGACTAGACTTCCGTTCTACCTCTTGTAGCTTGTTACTTCCCTCATGGTAACACTGTGAATTAAGAATGAATTGGTCCCTAAATACCATGCCTACTCATTTTTACCTTTCTTCTAGTTAGCATCCAGTTATTTGTGTCCTGAAACTATTTGTTACTATGTATCTGAAAAATAAATACTGTGCTTGAGATTTGGGTTTTGGGAATATATTTTTTAACCTTTTAAATCATTATCTCAAACTTTTGAAAGTGCTTTACTATTTTTATTCAATAGAAAAAAATGTTTTCATTAAAGTAAGGGAGATTTAAGAAGTATCTTGTGCTTTTAAAAATGGTTTTATAGCCCCAGCACAGAGCTCTAATCCAGATCAGAACAAGGCTAGCCTGAGTAACTTAACAAGACTCAGTTTAAAAATATAAAACTGAAAAGAGCCGGAGATGTAGTTCAGTGTAAGGCCCTAGCTTCATTCTCTAGCATAACAATAGCAGAAACAAACAAAGATTTTGTATAATCCACTTAGTTTTTAAAGCTTTTGATATATTTAAGTTCATCATTTTAAGTCCTGAGGGGGACACAATGTGGGTGATTCTCAGGATAGGTTATAAAATAACAATATAATATGAAAATATGATTACTGAACTATATAATGGAAACTAATGTGGACATACTAGTGAAAATGTTTTTCCCTTCAGAAACATCTGCTATCATTTGAAGACCTATTATTGAAAGAGCATTAGGGGGCCAGGGAGATAGCTCAGTAGAATAAGCACTTGCCTGGCAAGTGCAAAGCCTTGAGTTCAGTCCCCGGTACCACAAAAAAAAAAACAAAAAAAAAAACAAAGAGCATTAGGAAAAAGAGGGAATGAAAGTCCTCCAATGTACAAGTGTGTCCTTAATTAGGTAAAGAGATCCAAACTCCAAGTTTTTAGTTTAGTTTAGTTTAGCTTTTCATTTCTTGGTTTTTTTTGTTTGTTTGTTTGTTTTGTTTTGTTTTTTAATGTATTTGGTACAAGGTCTTACCATGCAGCTCAAACTCGTAGTGATCCTCCTGGTTTTGGCCTCCCCAGTGCTGGGATTACAGGAGTGCACCACCATGCCCAGTCTTGTGGCAGGGCCTACACGGCATGTGTTGTCAGGGGCTCCCTGCATTTGCCTAAGCAGATGTGTAGGCAGCTGCCAAGCTCCAAGTTTTAATGAATGATATGACCTAGGAGACATCCAGAAAACCAGTATACTATAGACAGTGACTTCTGAAAAGCCCCCAAATCCTTTATAATGTTTATATCTACTGCTTCCTGGTATAGGGAAAAGACAGATATCTTCTGACTCATAATGAAGCCAGACATCACCAGGGTGTGAGTGTGTGTGTGTGTGTGTGTGTGTGTGGTGTGTTTGAGGAGAGACACTATAGACACAGCCAGCCTTGGGGCATGGCTGGGAAGGATAAATTACAGAGTTGTGATTTCTGCACAGAGAAAGAATGCAGGACAGGACATTGCCACATAACTAGAACAAAGGAGAAAGGGACACAACAGGAGATCTGGAAGGAAAAGAAAATGTCTGATTAGAACAGCAGGAAGCTGATTCTCATGTGACTTAGCTGAATCAAGGCAGCATCCCCACAAGGATGTCAGCCTCCACTTTTGATCTGTTGAGTGGAGGCCATCATCACATCGCTGGCCACGGCTTGTTTTCTAGACCTCTGACTCCCTTGCCAAGCAGCATGAACTGCTGGAGAAGCAGCTGCCAAGTGGAACACAGGATGGGAGGGGTGGTCACAGCGCCCAGGTTCCCGACACTGCTGCCTGACACACACCCACATCCAGTTCCTTCCTGGCCATCATCAGCCGTCTCTCAGCTCACTCTTGTAGCCAACTGCCAGTTGGCCACCAGCCAAATAAAAATAAAGAAGGACGGTTGTTGTGTATATTTATATAGTTTGAAGCACAAAGATAGGAGAGAATGTAAGAATGTTTCAGCAAAATTATTTCAAGCCTCCACCAGTCTAAGAAAACTGAGACTTAAAATTTATGTTGACATTCAGTCTGAAATAGCGAGTTGTGTTTTGTGGCATTGCACCAATAAAACAAACCTTACACAGCAACTATGACACCCCTTTTATCACCATCCACAAGAGCACTTCCCGCGTGTTTCATCTGTTCCGATTCCCCAGTCTTCTGCACCTAATGATTTTTTTAATCTGTCCTCCACTGTGCTATTAACTGCTGAAAGGAGGGGCTGCTGGTAATTCTACACCTGTTCCAGTCCACGCCTATCAACTTGCTGAGCTTCCCAGACAAGTGCAGGGCAAAGCATGAGAACCTAGAGGCTGTGGCACAGAAGGCGGCTGACTGTGGCTGCGCTGGGTTTGGTTTTGGGATTTTTGTTTCCAGTTTTGTTTCCAATGAGTCTACTACAATGGCCGTTGATGACAGCAATTTATATTCCAGAACAAAGAACAAACTAAGTACATTGCAAAATGATTATAAATCATCCAGACGGAGCAGCCTACCGCCTGAACTACTCGTAGGAAATGACTTTAGAGGAAGACTTCAAAGGAACATTAAGAATTTGGAGCCCTTCCACGTGAGGCGCCCCAAAAAGAGACCATCCATATTTCCAGGTAGGAACTAACTAAATTTATGCCTTCTAGTTAAAATGAAACATTATTTTCAGTTAGATGTTAATTTGAAATTAACCTGGGATACCTGTGAGAGCTTTAAATACCAAACATGTTTGATATGAAATTTAGAACAGTTCTTCATCTGAAAGCACTCTTCTTTTTATTTTCTTCATTGATTGTGACATCATTAAGAATATGTAAATAAGCAGCTATTTTATGAGTTGTTGGCATCAGCAGGACCGCGGAATTGCTTTGCTTGCAATACTGAAAAATTCTGTGTTGTATTTCATCTCTGATGTATTTTCTGTATCTTACAAGGTTAGTAAATTGTTGAGTGAAGCTGATGTTTGTGGACACCAGAAATTAACACCATTAAATACTCCAATGCATGCTTCAAATTCCTGTCTTGCACCAGAGCCTAAAACCATTTGTAGTAAAGGGCTCAATTAAACAATGTGGATGGTGAAATGTACTAGACAACTGGAGACACATGGATCTTAGTCTTGATAACAAGGACTCTGATGTCTGCCTGAGATGTTCATGCATGGACTATTACATATGTGTGTACAGCATGAGATACCTGTAACCATAAATACTAACTAAGCTCCTTAAGTGATTTCTGCAGAGAATGAATTATTTAATCAACTTTATTTTGGTACCTTTTGCATTGGAATTTTGAGGGAAAACTGAAAGTGGCATTTTTTTGTTGTTGTTGTGGTTGACTGATTTATTAGAGCTTTTTTAAAATGGAGGCTAGATTAGCCAATGCTGAAAGCTGATTCTATGATGTTAGAAAATGGAGAAAATAATCCAGTCAGGTATTACAAAAATTATACTGATTCACCTAAGAGCCATTCTATATTGCTTTAGAAAATAGGTAGAAGATGAGTTAGAGATATGGGATGACAGGCCACAAACTAAGTTATGTTTTTAAAGGAAACAATAGAAAAAATACATAAAGGGACTTTTGCAGTAATGAGCTTCTTTTTGCTTCATTGATGTTGCTGTGAGAAAAGCAAAGCTAGAACAGGCTGGACAGTGTGAGACTGTGAGCTATTAGAGGAAGAAGGAGTGGATGAGGCAAAAATGCTGGAAGGAGAAGTATTTATGTGTCGATAGTAGAATTGTTAGTTTTGGTCTGTTCTCTCTCATCTGAAGGTGCTGGGTTGCCCAGACCTACCAGTGTCTTCCTGAAGGGCCCCTACATGAAACACTTTCTGAAGAGTAGCTTCACTAGTGCTGCTACTTCAGAACTTTCCCTCAGGGCTGTTTACCTTTTGCTTTTTTCTCCCTTCTTTATTATCTGTTTTACTATTTCCAGATCCACGAGTGGCACAGTCCCATGTTTATGCCTCACAAAGGCTTCTCTTTCCAAATCTCCATTTCCTAGGAGGATACCTCTTTTCATCATGGTTCCCCCTTTTCCCTCTTTCTGTAAGGTTGTCTGGCCCTGGGATCTAAGCTGTGGCCACAAGTTTGTCAGAAGGCCTCTTAGCATGGATACAACAGAAGTTACCCTTTGTAAGATCTTGAGTTGACATAATTAACTTCTCAAAGTAGAGTCATGAAAAGGGCACTGAGCTTTAGGTAATGGAGTTCTAGCATAGATAATATCTTCAACTGCCTACATGTGTGGCCCCAGCTCTGCATTCCAGTCCTCCAGCTGTGTCAATTCTGTGTCCCTTGCTCTTCTTGATAGAAGCTGTGTGAGATAGACTCTTCCTACCACATTGTAATTGTCTCCCATGGACATGTGAACATTACTTGCTCAAAGTTTGCACAATCCTGGCTACTTACCTTTTAAATTCCTTTCAGCTAAACTCAGCCCTACTCTCATATGCACTGCACTCCCTGCTTTTTACAGCAATGAATTAGAAATGCCACTGGGTACAGATCTTGGCACAATGCCTGCACACCACCTGCAAACAGAAACGTACACAGATTGCAACAGCCATTCTCATTCTGTGATGCTTTGAACTTGCACATAAAGAGCAACCATAATAGATAATGAGACCCAAAGATCATGAATGTTAAGGTGTAACCTGGGCTCAGACCTGAGTCTTTGTAGTCCAACACTGAATCAATTTCTACTCAATTTCACTCTGTTGTCAACTGTGCTCTATTGTGAACTGTTAGAAACATTTATCTGGTGGATGAGATGTAAGATCTGAGGGTACATCAGTGTCCCAGTCATTATTTGCTCTGATCCTCATAGATACAAACTTTGTACCCACCTCAAGTGTTATAGTTTTCAGTCCTGAACTGAATAACTGATTGGTTGGTGATTTCATTCATTTGTTCATGAACTATTTATGTAGTTCTTGCATTGAAGAATGTAGCTTCATACTACCCTTTTGTTCTTATATTCTGTGTCTCCTTTCGGAACATTTTCACACTGCATGTAGTGCTATGTGTTTGTTTTGTTCTTTGCTTAAAATCCTCCAGGATCTCCATTGCTCTTGAGTTAAAGTCTATACTCCCTAATGTGAAGTGCAAGACATAGTAGTCCGCCCACTATTTGAATTCCAGCATGTCTTCCTTGTGTCTTATAATAAGCAGCCAACTTCAGATCTCTGTGCCCAAATTCATGCTTACTTTTCTAGTAGGTGCTGTGCATGCTACCTACAGCATTTCCTGTAATTACAATAATTTCTGCCTTGGCTTCAGGTGTCAGTTTCATATATCTTCAAAGAAATTTTCCTGACCCCTATCTCTGGGTTGGTCCAATCTGTGTCCTTCTCATAACACCTGGACACTTTTTCTATCAACACTTACCACACTGTATTGTCTGTGTCCAGGAACTATATCAATGTCATTAACAATTGTATACCTTGTACCTATCACAGTGGCTGTCATGTAATATGCTCTCAGTAAATATTTACCCAATTGAATTCAATTGTACCGAATGAAATTATCTCTTGGCATTTCTTTATGTGTACTACCCACTTCCAGACTTTGTCCATTCTAGTCTCTCCTTATCTCTCAACACGCAAACACACACACACACACACACACACACACACACACACACCTTTCCTAGGCCCTTTTCCCCTTCCTCCTGTGGGCTCTATGGCCCAAAACAGTATTCTGTCTTCTGTAGTCACTCTGAATTCTTGCTTCCTCCTCTTTTCAGTTCTCTGTGCCCGGTACCTCTTCAGCCTAGATACTGTGCTATGTTGTTAATTTTACATTTGTGTGGAAACACTTGAAAAACAGAGACTATATCTTACTTCTTTGAATGGTTCTTGTGGTTAATTAACTGATTTTCTGTAAAGCTGTATTGACCTTATATAACCTAGCTGATTCTAGCTCTAAAAAAAGAATTAGTTGACAAGTAATAACTGTGAATAGAAAAGGATTTTATACTGATTTTTATGATAATATGCACCCGTAGTGGGGGAAAATGCAGATACTATGTCTTGTCTCATTGTGTCACTCATTCATTAAAAAAATATGGTAAGATTCTCCTGATGCCAGGAACTATTTTAGGACTTGAGCAAAGAGCCAACAGTTCTTCAATTTCTGGTCCTGGCTGACGGGAAAATAGGATGCTCTGCATATTGTGCAACACAACAAATACTTTTAGTATAAGCCCTGCTCACATTAATGAATTTTAAAAATTAAAACCAATGCATTTAAGTCACATTTAAATAAAAATATCAAAGACTAGGTTTTGCCCTCCCTTACAGAAGCCTTAGCAGCGCAGTGCTGGCGGGAGTACTTGGCAGAGGTGCTGCAGTCGCTAGGCCTCTGTGGCACATGGAGAACCTGGGCTCCCTTTCCTGCTGAAAGAATTTCAGCTGCTCAGTCCTCAGAATTGGGGCTGTGATTGGCTGTGTGAAGTAGAACTTTAGAAGTAAGAAATTTTTTATTTAGACAAACTTCCTCAGGCCTAGGATGTGACTGCCCCCTATCCAGCCCAGAAGAATGGGCACATATCAGGTTTCATTTCCGTTTCCACAGGGTAGTGAAGCAGATGAAAAGGGCCAAGAGGAATGAAGTACATGTGTCCTTGTCAACTTTCTTAATTATCCTCTCCTCTTCCATATTGTAAAAAGCCCTTACCCACCTAGGCACAGGAGGTGGTGATTTGTGACAACAGGCGGCCCTGCATTGTCTTCAGAGCTAGCTTTAAAAGCTTTTAAATAAAGCTTTTGTTTTACAACCCTCTCGTGTGTTTGGGGGAAGCTGCAGCAAAGTGACAGCTCCAGCAGCTGGTAACAGCTCTAGCTAGGTTAAGAACACCAAAGGGGAGAGAGAGAAGGGGCTGCCGTGCATCAAGCTTTAGGTATTTGGGGTTAAAATAAGAATCTCAGTGAACTCCTTTAAGTGCGGCTCCTCTGCCAGTTGTGATGGGTCATTTATTCAGTACTTTAAACCAGACAAGTTAGTGTGTTAATCAGCTAGTTCTACTGTCTTGCTGATTTACCTGGTTTGTTTGTGCACTTGTGTAATCTCAGCACTCTGGAAAGCTGAGGCAGGAGGATCGCACCTGTGTAACTCAGCAAGACACTATCAAGAAAAAAAGAGTGGGAGTGAGGGATGTAGCTCAGTGTGAAGGCGCTGGGTTAAACCCCTAGTATTATCAAACAACAATGAAATCCTACCGATTTTACAGTCACCTGGTGTGAAAAGCGAGGAGCCATGTGCCTGGAGGAAACGTCCTGCTATTTACTCAGAGGCCCTGTGCTGGGGCTGCTCACATGCAGCAGGACAAGGGAGCCCTGCAGGACTCATACGGCAGACATATCAGTGGTGTAGGCTACATAATTTGTTGGGTTTTAGTCAAAATTTTGTTCCCAAGGCAAATTGTTTTTATTTTCCTTTTATAACCATAGTATTTAAAAATTTATTTAAAATTATGTTTTTATAATTCAGTGGATTTTGAACATTTCTAAAGTAAAACTTCTGTATTCTTTATTTAATGCTTGTAGGTTTTTATTGAAAACAAAGGGTAACCCTGAGAACAGTGGTAGCTATGTTTCCCAGCCTCTGTTAGGACTAATGGTTTCTGTTAAGGAGGATGGGTATCTCATTCCAGAGCCTCTTGTCACAGGCACAGTGAAGGCACTCTGGCTGGGCATGCTTCCTCAAGTGAGGTCAAATATTACTAATTCAGAGATTTCAAATTCAGAATGCTTCCAAATCTAAAGCATTTTGAGCCTGACATGACACTGTCATAGGGAAATTCTGTACCTGACCCCATGTCACACTCCACATGTAGGGATACATGTATAAATTTCCCATCAGGCTATATGTAAAAGGTATCATTTATCATGTGCATAATGCAAGAACCCAGCAGATTGGTGAGTCTGATAATGTTTCACTGAGCTCTATAAGGTCCGCAGAGAGTATAGGCAGGGAGTCCATGCACAGACTGTGAAGAAGGTCCATTCCCAGACTGTGCTCCACTGCTGACCATGGTTCATTTAGTAGTTACGGGTGATGCTGACAGGAGCCGTGGCTCAGGCACCGGGGTATTCCCCATGACGCTGCCTGAAGGGTTTTGCATGTGGCATGCAGAACCAACAATGGAATAGTCAGGCAAGGTACAAGATGGTGCTCATGCAAGAAGAAATTTGTCAAGACCACTTCCCTGTCCAGCTGGTTCTGAAAGTCTTTGCACAGCTTCTGCAGGGAAGGCCATGTTCAAGTCACAAAGCCGAGGGTCCTTGCAGACCAGAGTTTGAATCTTTCATCTCATGAAAGAACCTTAATCCAAGAACTCCACAAAACTAGTAGCAGCTCCTTCACAGCTGGGTTATGGTTCTCATTTTCCTTCTTACTAAATATTTAACCTGGGGCAATTTTTTTTAAACTTTGAAATGGGAATGTGAGCATCCATTTCATGTGCTATGTTAAGCCCAAATAAGATGTACATCCAAGGGGGGCTGTGTTATTCTTTAGTGGCATTAAACATTCAGTTTGTTATAATTAGTACTTTTTTCTTCTCATGGGTAATGGTAGTTATAAATGTAACACTTGGCAAATCTTCATGGTTGGAGAGTTATCAAGGTTTTTAATCAGACCCCATACTAAGGTAAATTCTATGTAATTCTGAAATAGCCAATAATTTTAATTTTCTTATAAAAAGAATGGCATGGGAATTTTCTGTGTAAACATATCCATGTATTTTCTCTAAATGAACTATTAAATTTAAGCGTATTGGTGCGGGAGGCATCTGACAATTATATACTGTTAGAAACTTCAATGTCTTATTTGATAAACTTACTGTAGTCTTATTGCATTTGATACTTTGCCTAATTTTGTCTGTTTAAAGCTCTGCTTTGGAAATTTAGCCCTTAAGCTTTTCTTCAAGCAAAAACTTGTACTAGAATAATTATGTTGCACTTATAATTTTTAAAGCAGCTTTTATATAATATAAATAAATTCAACATTTAAAATTAATCTACTGAAAATAGTGAGACTTTAGACTTTCAAAACTTTTAAAAGCCAAAAGGGGGCTGGCCAGATAGCTCAGGAGACTAAAGTGCCTGCTTAGGCAGAGTGCAGTAGACAGGGTTTGATCCCCAGCTTGCTCACCAGCCCCCTCTCCCCCTGGTATGCCAAGGTGGCAATTGAGATTGGACATAGTGGAGCTCACCTGTTATTCCAGCACTTGGGAGGCTGAAAACAGGAGAATCAACAAGTACAATCTAGTAGTGAGACCCTGTATTAAACACATTTTTTTAAAAGCCAAGTTTTCAAATTAAAATTAGCTACTTATGGCATTTCTTATTTAAAAATACTGCTGCAACCAAGACTAAGGAAGCCTATTTACATATATATGTACATGTATACACACACACACATACACATACAATCTGAGTATATGTACATACAAATCCACAGGATTTGGATTCAGTGCTTAACATATGATTGTATTGAGGAGTGACTAAAAATTTAATCAGCCAGGCATGATGCCATTGGTCTGTAACCCCAGCACTTATGACACTGAGGCAGAGGTACCACAAGTTTAAAGTTAGACTGGGTTATAAAGTGAGTTCAAGGCTAGCCTGAACTGCATAGTGAAAAAAGACAGAGAGAGAGAGAGAGAGAGAGAGAGAGAGAGAGAGAGAGAGAGAGAGAGATGAAAGAAAGAAAGGAAGGAAGGAAGGAAGGAAGGAAGGAAGGAAGGAAGGAAGGAAGGAAGGAAGGAAGGAAGGAAGGAAGAAAATAAGAAAGAAAGTTGTCTTTATGAATAATTGGGGCTGGATACAATATTTGAGTAAGTGGTTTTTATGGAAAAGAGATATAATTTAAAGAAATGCAAAAAAATAATAAAGAAATGCAGTTTTTAGATTATATGTACAAAAAATAGGTATCCACAGCAAAATGAAAGGTATACATGAGAAAGATTATCCATTCATGGGCTGGGGAGATAGATTGGCAGTATATGTGCTTGCCTGGCAAGCATAAGGACCTGGGTTTGATCCTCAGTACCATGTGCCATATGGGGCTGGGCGTGGTGACACATGCCCTCCTATAATCCCAGCACTGGGGAGACTTAGGATCACTAGGAGATGCATAAAGGGAGACTATGTACCAAACTAAATAAAAGGTTTTTTAAAAATATTTTAAAAAGAAAGACTATCTGTTCAGCGCAGCTCTTGCAAACATTCTGCGAGGACCTGGATCTGATTATTAAGGAATTGATGAATAGTGATCTGTTTTTTTTTAATGCAATGCTTTACTAGAAGAGCAGAATACATTAATTTGAGTGTGTGTCTCTCTCTGGAACCAGTATTTAAGCTTCCTTGCTGCACCACTTATGGCAATACTGATGCCCTGTCATTTGGCACAGAAGCCAAATTGGCCTAAAAATACTTCCCTGAAGGAAAGTCCCAGGAGCTTTAATTGTCCTCTTTGGCATACTTTCTTCTGGGGTAGGCATGGCTTACACTTTGTAATCTGTGACTCTTCTTTACCCTCTGAAAAGCTGCCAAGAGGGAAGGCTCAGAGGTTGAGTGGCCTTTCCCCAACATCCATCTCAGTTTTTTGAGATCACTAATTCCCTTAATTAAGGGAATGTTAATTCACAAATGTAGAACATTACTTTGAAACAAGCGCACATATCCTAATTACCAGAGAAAGTTTTCCTGACTCCACCAGCACCGGTCCTGGAGATCTGCTTCTGTAAATCTAGACTGGGACTAAGCTTCTGCCAGGATTGTGAATGTTGCTCCCACTTGTGTTTGACGTTTGTCCCATCTCTGATCAAGAACTGCTCGCTTAAAGAAACTGGCAAAGATGCACAGCAAGTGCCCCACCTTGACCCCCATCACATACAGACTTCCTTCTGGTCCCTGCCATAACCTTCAAGGCCAAAGCTGAGATCCAGATCACCCATCTCAAAGCCACTGTTCTAACACTTGCTCACACCTTAGGATAAAAGGTCAGGTTCTCTGTGACTTTTGACCAGTTTCATTTCATTTTGTTTTGTTTTTAATGGCAGCCACATCTGTTAGAACAACCAGTTGAATGAATGAGAAACTGTTGTAAATCCTTAAAATATGAAAGTAATGTTATAAAAGTAATATTATGGAATATAGAAATGCTCAAAGAAGGAAAATTAAGGAATGTCAACTATGATACTTAGTGATTTGCAGAAACTGCATATTCAGAAAACTGCAGCTGTAGTTTCTTTCATTTTAAAATCACATCTATCCAATATAAATAATAGTCTGTGAGGCTTCTCAAAAATTGCTGAAATATAGTATCATTTAAGGAGAATGCTGCATATCACTATAATCATTTAAATAAAAGGCAATGCTATTTTTGAAGATTAAGCATTATAAACCTAGGGCTTCCACATCACCTTAATTTTTGCTAAACTAGAATCAGATTTTGCTGCTTCAAAAATATTCAAGCTAATCAATTCTTCAACAAAAAGTAGATGACTGGAGACTACATGTTTACTCCTACTTAAGTTAATATTTATGATAATGATAGAAGCTGTTTTATTGGCAATAAAACACTTTCTGGCTTCTACACCAAATACTCCCACATATACGAGCATCAACAGGCAGAGGCAGGGAAATGGTCAGGAATGATTTCTGTCAGAGACAGCCCAAAGTGAAAGCACAAACCTACACCAATAGGGGAGAGAGAGAGAGGGAAAAGAACAAACCCTAGAAATGAGTCCAACATGCTAAGAGGCAGAATTAAAAAAAAAAAAAAAAAAACATTTATTTATTTATTTATTTATTTATTTATTTATTTGGTACAGGTTCTCACTACACAGCTCAGACTTGTAGTGATCCTCCTGTCTCAGCCTTCCCAGCACTGATTACATGTACAGGCCCCCACACCTATGTCCTTGAGCTTGCCAGTCAGGCACTGAGACTACCAAGTTATCTCCCTGGCCTCGGCAGACAGAATATTTAAAGACAAAACAAATCCAGTAGAAATATAATCATGCAGTACCCACCCACGTGCACAAGGCTTTCTCCCTATAGGAGATATGATAGGTGCTGGTTTTATTTTGAAAATCTTTCTCACAGGCGGGATAAGATAGCCTGAAGATACATGACTGGATGTGGTGCTCTTCTGTGAGAAATGGGGATGCACCTTAGGGATCCCTCTTGTTGCTAAAAAGGATATGATGATGCGTGGCATCACCACTTATTCACTGCATAATTATTTCTTTTTCAAAAAGAGTATTTGTGCCTACTCTGGTGACACATACCTGTTGTCCCAGGACTCTGGGAGGCTGAGGCAGGAGAATAGCAGGTTTAAGCCCAGCCTGAACAATTTAGACTCTGTAAAATCCTGTCTCCAAAAAGGAGCCAGGGATATATCTCAATTCTCAATACTGCACAGAATTGAAATGAAAATTCTTTGTTTCCAAGCATTGAAAATAATGATGAGTTAGCAAGATGGAATGAAATGAAGAGGATGGAAGGCTTCCATTCTTTCTATAACAAAAGCAAGAAGACATTTCGTATAGAGCTCTCTGCCCCAGGAGATTTTGTGGGAAAGTAGGAGTGGCGTGGAGAGGAAAATGAGAGGGGATCAGTGAAAGCAGTAGGAGTTTTGGCTCCTTAAGTGACCTCTTGCATAGTCTACACCTTACTGCTCCATCCTCTGACAGGACGTAGCCCTGTCATCCTTGGACAGCAGAGGTTGGCATCACTGCTTATGCATCATTGATGTTCATAAACAAGTCCAGTATTTCATGTTGCTCTCCTCAAATATGACAATACAGTCTGTGGGAAGGAGGTGGAAAAGGTGCTTTGAACAATCCCCTATTTTCTTTCAGGAGCCATAGTAAGCTACTGTATTTATGGCTTTACTTCTTTTAAATGTTCTAGTTTGAGATTAACAAATACTCTAAAATAGACTAAAATGTAAATGGTGTACACAAACTGCACATGGATCAGTTTATTGGAATTCTACCCCAGCCTGAACCACGGTGCTTATAAATCCTTGATCTCCTATACTCTGTATTTATAATCTCAGCATGCCACATTGCTGCCTGCTACTCATTGACAAATAAAGTGGTACATGACATTTGTTCAAATGCTGTATAATTCCATTTGGTGTGGAACTTTGAATAAAAATCATTAAATTTGAAATGCTACTGGTTTTGGGTTTTGTGCAAAGTAACAGCATTTCTTCAGCTAGCTTTTAAGGAACATAATTGGGTCACAAGTTAACATAAACTAAATAAATTATAAACAAGAGAGGTTGGTTTGCTCTTAATTTTGGAGTCTTGGAAGTCCAAGCTTGTGGCACTGACATCTGCTGGCAGCCTTAATGTTGTGTCATGACCTAGTAAAAGGAAAGGAGGCACCTATGAGCAGGAAGGGAGGGCCAGGCTGATTTACCTGTATTAGGAGCCCCTAGCCTCCATAATTAATCTATTCCCAAGGTAACAGTATAATCCATGCAGGATAGCAGAACCCTCATGACCTAATGACCTCTTAATGCCATCGTTATGCCAACTAAAATTATGCCAACATTATGCCAACATTAAAATCATAGCATTACTAGGGCCAGCCAAATAGCTCAGCAGATTAAAGTGCCTGCATGCAGACAGAAGGGCTGGGGTTCAATCCCCAGGCCTGTGTGCCAGCCCTGCTCCCGGGTCTCTCTTAGACCAGGATTGAGACTGGGCATGGTGGTGCACACCTGTTATTCCAACACTTGGGAGGCTGTAAGCAGGAGAATCACTATGAGTCCAATCTAGTAGTGAGACCTTGAACACCCTGTTTGCTAAAAATAAAATCATAGCATTACTATAATTTCAAATTATTATAACTTTATTTGGACAAATAGGGAAAAATTACACATTTAAAAAAAAAAACTAGCTGGGTGTGGTAGCGCATGCCTGTAATCCCAGCACTAGGGAGGCTGAGGCAGGAGGATTGTTGTGAGTTCGAGACCAGCCTGAGCTACAAAGTGAGCTTAAGGCCAGCCTGAACTGCACAGTGAGACCCTGTCTCAAAAAAGACAAAAAAAAAAAAAAAACTACTCCATGAACTCAAATGTAGAATCTTGCCAAATGTGGACATGAATGAGCTATTTCAGTTTATTGTCATAGTTGTTGTTTTAATCAATGGTAAAACATCTTAGAAAACCTATGGCATTTCCTTAAATTTTCCATTCTAATTTTTCTCCCTAATCATTAATTTTATATTTATACCTCTGAATCTTGTGTTTTACTATTTTTTGTGTGTTGTGCTCCAAAAAGTGCCTGATAACTTTGCTACTAAGGAGCATACACAAGAAAGTAACTCACTAGATGATGAAAATGAAGGACAGTCAAAGAACTGATGTGTGGTGTGCTGTTATAATCTCAGCAGTCTGGGAGGCTCAGGTAGGAGGCAGGAAGATGACAATTTTAAGGCTAGCCCAGACAATTTAAATTTAGCAAGACTGTATTTGAGAAAAAAAAAAAAAAAGTGGAATGGAGATGAGGGTTGTAGTTCAATTTGAAGGCTCTGGGTTCAATTCCCACTACAAAAGAGGAAAAGTTATGAATTGCGCATTCAAAAGAAATCTTCGAGTGTGTTTATTTGCAGATAAGGAAATATAAACATGCGTAGTCAGCTTACATCAAGGGTCTTCTGATTCCCAAAATATTATGTGACATCATCCTTAATGACATCATAACAGAAGCTTAGTTTAGGAACTTACAGGTCATTTTGTGTGTTGAAAAGGGAGCAGAAAATGATACCCATGTCTTCCTTATGGGTCCTGACGGTCAGCAATCCATGCACCAGTCTGTGTTTATTAAACACCTGCATTGGGCATTGGGCACTGTGGTGAGCAGAGCTGGTGGGTAGGTGCAGGCTGGCAGTCATAAAGAGTCAAATTGGTGAGACACGTAAGCCCATGAGCCTATTCTAGTGCACAGATCAAGATCTCGGATGGTCTTACTTTCAGTCTGTTCTTAACAGAAAACTCTGTATTTTTGGTCAATTATAGAAGTGCATGCCTGTAATCCTAGCATTCAGGAGGCTGAGACAAGAGGATTACTGTGCATTCAAGGTTAACACAGTCTACATAGTGAGTGCAAGGCCAAGCTAAACTGTGTAGCAAGACCCTGTCTCAAAAAAAAAAAAAAAAAAGTATTTTTTTTGTTTGTTTGTTTTGACTTGTTTTTATGAAAACAGCCATCCTATGTGAGAAAAGGAATTTTAGTTCAGAGCTTACTTTAGTTTAAGAAAATAGGATTCTATTCAGAGATGTGATCCAAGAGATAATGAGACTCCTATATGAACAATTGCTTTAGGGGAAAGATCTAGGGTTATGTTGTAAGGTGAGGTGAGGTGAAGTAAGGTAAGGTGAGGATTTCCTAGTTATGTATCTCCAACCATTAATATTCCTGTGTTACACTGAGGAAACCAAAGCATGTGAACAATAGTGTTAAATGCTAAGAGAAAACTTGAGACAAGGTAAGAATTCATACTTTTTAGTTTCAAATTTTCCTACACCATGTACTCTCTTAAGCTTTTTCCGTTCACATATTTTGAAAATTATACCAAAGTCAGTCTTACAGCCGTGTACTTTAGTAATTGAATAAAGAAGTATATCATATTTTCCACATTGATCATAGCCAAAATCTCTTATTAAAAATCAGTAACAAAAAAATAAAAATAAAAATCAGTAACCTTTTTAAAAGGGCACTGGATGGATACAGAATATTTGGTGTAAATGTGCTTTGGAGCAGCCATGGATCCTTATCTGTCATTGCACAGTGAATATTTTGCTCACAGGAGGTAAATGGTTGGTTTTTAATAGGTTGTCAGGGTTCAATTTAGTTCTTGAAATTATATTATATATTAATTTTATTGTTTTGTGTGAGGTTCAATTTAAAAATGTCTAACTGAATACTTTATATCTCTAAAGAAAATAGTTGTAACAAATTGATTTTGGAAGATTTTAGAAGAGCTCAAAAGTAAAGTTCAGAAACGAACAGCTTGTTTTTTCTAAGTATAAGGGTTTGAAGGTATGAAATACATTTTGTTTTGTTTTAGAGTAGTAAAGATTAGGGTGCAGCTCAATGGTGGTACAGTTGCACAGCGTACACAAAGCCCTAGGTTTGATCAGAGAGAGAGACACACACACACACACACACACACACACACACACACACATGCACGCATGCATGCACGCACGCATGCACAGAGACAGACAAACAGACAGAGATGCAGAGAGAGACAGAGACAGAGAGACAGAGAGAGAATACAATATCCAGAAGCTGTTTGCTCTTAAAATGTATGCAGAAATTGGTTAGGCATCCATTAAATACCTGTAGAAAGCCTCAAGGTCAGCCCCAAGATTTCTATAACTTTTCAATGCTTAAATTCCTGTTTCTGCTAATATTTCACCTGTTTAATCCTTTTGGCTATTTGTGGATTTTGTTCCTTATGTTTTTATATTGTATTCTTTATGGGGTCAGAAATGAAATTCAACCTCTTTCTTTGAATTCCACAGAAACTCAACCATAAAAATCTCTGCATGTAGTAGATTCTTTTGGATGTCTAGAGACACAAGGAGAACTAAGATATTCCTGTAATACAAGCAGCTTTGATATAATGGTAGGCACTCCTGCTCTTGGCAAGCTGTTTTAGCCACATGTTCATCAACATTTCTTGATGCTTGTTCTGTGAGTATTGTTCAACTTCTGACCATCAGGTGACCCCCCCTTTTTTTCTCCAGAGGATTCTTTTTAGTTGCCTTCCTATCACAACATCTGCAGAATTTCATTTTCTTCTCACTCTGTTGTGTAAAGCAGTTCTATTTAAAATGTGTCCTGAGCTCTTCCTTAGACCCAGATATTCACATCTAAAAGATGCTTATCAAAAACCAAGGGACCATCTGAGACCACTTCCTTTAAGCCTGTGGTCATACTATGAGTGTAAGAGAGCCATCTACAAATCTTGTTAAAAGGTCAAGTTCTGGTTCATCAGTGTTGAGGTTCATTTAGGAATATGTACGTCAATACCCATGACACGACTCTGTCAGAGGCTACTTAAGCTTGTTTTTGGAGAAATGCTGTAGTCTGAAAAGACTTCTACAGGATACAGTTGGAGTTCAGGATATGTTTTCCTCCTTTACATAGACAATAAGCCTTATTCTAAGCAAAAACCCTAAAAAAGTGGCTTTATACCCACAAGTCAACATGACCCTCTGTTCTTGTTCTTCAGGTCATCTTCCTTAGCAGGTCACACTCTTGTTAGAAGCTGTCAGTTAGAATGTCAGTATACTCATTAGTAAGAGATAAGACTCTGTCTTGAGAGGATTTCTCTTGTCTTGAGAGGATTTCTTTTGTTAGAAGTATGGTTGTATTCACTCGAGCAGTCTCAGTGACCTGGTTAGCAAAGACATATAGAGGATGAAGTCCATAATGTCGCATCCCTGAGAACTTTGTGTATTGCTTGTCAATGCAGTGAATCAGAGAAGTCAGTGTTACTATCTTGAGTTAGTAGAGTTACATGTTGTTTTATATTTTTAATACCTAAAGCAGTTTATGATACCTTCATATTAACTTAAGTCGTGCTATTCAATGTGAGTGCTTTACAACAAAAAACAATAATTTTCTATGCTTCTTTTGAAAGATAATCTTAATTACAAAAATCAAGATACTGATGAGGTTATTATTTAGTATATAAATTATCCATACTATGAATTGATCATCTTGTGTCATGTTTTAAATAATATGCTTTAAATAATATCACAAAACTGTGATATTACACTTTTCAGGAAGGTATTACGTTTATTTTATGAATATATATCAGTAGTGGTGAACCTCTGGCACGTGTGCCACAGTAGGCTATTTATATCCTTGAAAACTCTAAAAGGGTTGCCATAACTGATACATATGTACACTTTGACCTAATAATCTTTTGTCATGTTTTTATCACTTTGTAACTAAGTTTTGGCTCTCTGAATAGACTTGACTTTTCTGTTTTCATTTTCCCAGAAATCTAGTGACCTTTGCCTATATTGAGTGTTCAAGAGACTCAGGTGCCTCCACCCCAAGAACTATGTCCCACTCTCCTTTCTTCCAGTAGCAAAGTGTAAATCCAGAGAAGTAACTTATCCATTCCATATGTCCTAGATTCTTCCTTCTCAGTAGAGAATCTCCATTATTCTAAGGATCCCTTGGTCCACAGCTATATTCCCAAAGTACTTTCAGTTGTTAGTCAGTTTCCTTCTATGGAGTGTGAGCTATTCTGTAACATCCTGCACTTCATTTTAATGCATTCTCTCACATTTGAGCCCCTTTGCTTTCAGAACCAAACCCATGTTCTTAAGCTAGCCATGAAAGAGCTGCAAGGGCCCCCTGCCTGTCCCTACATGTAGAAAGAAGCTTGCAGCCTGCCAAGGCATTTCCTGAAAGTCATTTAAGGCACTTAGAGCACTGGCTTCCCTCAGCCTTGCTGTTTTTGCTTGAAATGTGTTTTCCCAGATTTCCTCATTTGCCTGTTTCTCTGACCCATGTTCAGGGATAACTTACATGTCCCTTTATATCACAAACTGTTCCTTGTACTCCTCGCCTCAGAAACTGTGTTGAATGCATGAATTTATTTATTCATTTATTTAAATGAATGTATGCATGCCTTGCCTGTCTATCTTAACTACCTGCACTGTCTTAGCCATTGGCAACATGCACAGAACTAAATTACTTTCGGAAAAACAATAGCCTCTCTTAGAACTGTTTATTGTCACAGTAATTTTCTCTCTTCTATATAAGTTCCTTATCACCTAGACTTCTTTTCTTACCCCTCTTTAATATATCCCTGTTGAACAGTGTCTTTGTCTTACATTATTAACTATATAAGACCTTCACAAATTTAAATAAGTGATAAATATAATATCCTCTGCACAGCAATAGGACAGGATTCTGCAAGCTAAATAAAATCTTTTCCCACTGAAGGCAGCATCATTTTTCGCACCTCCCTTCCCTCACTTACTGCATCTGACGTTAGCTCTTCAGCAGTCAGTCAAGTTGCCTAATGTTTCTGCGTCAGTGTTCTATAACTTATCTTGCTCTTGTGTACAAGATTGGCTGAAAATATTCGCTAATCTATTTTTGGCTAATAGCATTACAAAGCCAAACCTTTGTATGAACTGCCTTCTTGATGATGTCATTATATAAGTGCTATGACAGAATTGTGGTAAAGTAGAATGAACAAAAACCCAGCAAGAAAAAATAAACTGGTCAGAGAATCAAGGTGAATTTCCTAAAATTATGATTATGGTGATAAGCACATACAACTTTAGAATTAAACAATCAGATATAAAATTTTAATCAAAGAAAGTGTTTTAAGATAATTCTTTGATATATGGAATGGATCATTTACCTAATTAAGCCATATAACATATACCCCCAGAATATCTGGCCTTGCAGCTGACAGCAAGCTCCTCAGGGCAAGGACTTCGTATGTTTGGCACAATTATACCTATTGTATATCAATGCCGATTAAATATTTAATAACAGTTCCTCCCACACCTATCCCTGGCAGATCTGGTCTTCCTGACTTGTCACATCTATAATCAAATATGTATTTATTCATTAGTCATTGAGGTGTGGTGCAGTCTGGGATCTGCTGTGGGTGACAGGACTATGTATAATGAACTATGAATATCAAGCAATACATTTTTCTTTCTTTATCAACTATCTTTATTTTTAGAAATACGTATTTTACAGAATGGGCTATATTTTCTCCTAAAGAGAATGTGATCCCTTTATCTAAAATCACATAAAGACATGTGCCTCATCATATAGGCTGCATGGTAACAAAGTGACTTGGGCTGCTCACTCTGCCTCTCTGGAGGCTTATGGTTTGTTCATCTGTAAAAGATTCTTCTTTTTGTGGAACTAGAGATTCAACTCAGGTCATTGCGCTCACCAGGGAAGCACTTATTCCTCTGAGCCATCTCCCCTACCCCAAAAAGATCCTTCTTAAAAATAACTGAAATGGTTATAAGCCAAACTGCTAGCCTCAACTAGTATGTTGCCATTTCCAGATAATTTTTCAGAGGAGTGTAATAAAAATGATACTATATAACTATAGTAATTCCCTGATTTGGAAATGCAAGAACATCCATAGGTGGCATTCATTTATAAGCCTGACAGAGTATACACCTTTGGTACAAATAAACATTGTAATTATAAAAACTAAATGTACAAATACCATACAGTACCGCACTCTATGGTAAGCATACAGCATTTGTTTGCATCTACAAGTATCTGTAATGCAGGGTCCATCAGTAAGTTGATGGCTTCTTATATTTAATTTATTGTCTTTTATAAATGTATTTGGTTATTGCAGGGTCTCACTATGCAGCTCAGACTCATGATGATCCTCCTGCTTCCAGCCTTCCCAGCACAGGGATTACATGCATGCACCACTACATCCAGACTCTGGCTGGCTCAGCCCTCCCTGGGGCCTGGGCTGGCTTGGCATGTGGTGCTGGGAATTGAACTGTGGCCCCTGCGCTTGCCTAAGCTTGCCTAAGCAGGCACTTTAGTCCACTAAGCTGTCTTGCTGGCCCTTAATTTGTTGTCTTCTTTATTTCTCTAAAGAAAAGTCACTCAGTATTCATCATGTACACAATTCAAGTCACTGAGGCAACCATGGGAAATCCAAAGCATATATGTAGAAAATAACCTAGCTATTTATGTGAATTGTGAAAGATGCACAAAATTTCAAATGATCAGAGAAAACCAGATCTCTTGGGTCTGGACCCAGGCGTGGTGGCACATGCTTGTAATCCCAGCAGTTAAGAGGCTAAGGCAAGAGGATCGCCACACATTCAAGGCCAGCCTGGGTTACATAGGGAGTCCAGGGCCAGCCTGAACTACATAGTAAGACTCTGTCTCAAAAAAAAATCTTTTGGATTCAAGCAATAAAACCTACTAATTGTGTGAACTCTGTCCCTTGGGTTGGGTTCCTTATTAGTAAAAATGAGGTTTCTATCCTTCTGTTACCTGAGAACACAAAATAAAATGAATATATAAGGGGCCAGGGAGATAGCTCAGTGGTCTAAGCACCTGCCTGGCAAGCACAAGGATCCAAGTTTGATCCCTGGTACCATATACCATGCCAGCCACAGAACCCTGGCCATGGTGGTACATGTCCATAATCCCAGCCCTGAGGAGGCAGAGATAGGAGAATTACTGTGAATCAGAACTACATAGTGAGATGCTATAACCAATGAATAAATAAATAAGATTTTAAAAATAAATCATAAATGTCCATTGCTATTATAGGGGTTTCAGTTAGAAGGTTTCTGTATGTATACTGCTCTGGTCTGGTGCCATAGGTTTTTCTAGCAGTGGAAGTATCTTTGGCCTCAGCCACTTGCACTATCTCTCCTATAGGCAATTACTTGCTGTCCAGCCATATGTATAGCTGCCATTTGGCTCATGCAAAATTACTTGTGGTGATGTTGTAGCACCATTAGTTAGCCCTCTGAAGGACTTCATCTATTATTTGTGTCTGTCAGCAGCTTATTCCAGAGGCCCACGTTTATTTGCCAAAATGAAGTAGTTAAGCCCCATGAAAAGGCTATGCAAATCTCTTCAGTTTTACTTACCTTTTTTTTTTTTCTTACCTTGAAGTTTCCAGTCTAAAGAAGTTTTGTTTTTTATGTGCAGATTTCCAAGAGTGACTTGGGTGAACTGAAAAGTAGTTTTGTACCTGCCAGCATCAAGATCATTGCTGTGTGTTGCCAGTTTCACTGTTAGGGAATTAAATAATCTTCAGCATTCTGAACTTCAGTTGGGTTTTTTTTTTGTCGTTTTTTGTTTTTTTTTTTTTTTGTATCAAGAACTGAACTCAGAACTTTATGCTTGCCAGGCAGGCACCATGCCACTGAGTTATATCCTGGCCCAACTCAGTGCTTTGATTCCACTAATTATTCAAGTATTGGGTAACCTAACCACCAAGGAGCACTACTGTGCATCTCATTGCAGTGATTTATCTGTACTACACTTACATTTAAATTTTTAGTATTAGTCATGTGTGATATACCTAGACACACATAAGCTGTAGGCTCTATTTGGAAGTGTAACATGTCTTCTTTATGCCTTTAACCACCTTTAAAAATGCATACTTTTCTGAAGAGTTTCTAAATTTTGACTTTCTATCACTAACTAGGGGCAACTTACCTTGTCCTTTTCATCATTCCTTTGGTAATATTTATAGTTGGTATTATTCTGATCATTTATCTACTCGTATTTCCCCCACGGATATGATTCATAAAAGTATAGAACAAAGTGCTAATGCTCTTTGAGGACCTACTACATGTGAAACACTGATCTAGAATTTGTCTTTTAGCTTTTCATATTTGGAGCATATGTGTTTATAATTATTATATCTTTTAGATGAGTTGAGTCTTTCATATTTTCTTATGATAGATTCTGACTCTATAATCTGTTTTGTCCTGTATAATGCAGCCATTTTTGCTTTCTTTTAGAAACTATTTGCATGAGATTCTTTTTTCATCCTTCCACTTTCAATCTACTTATATCCTTATATCTAAAATAAATGTCTTTCAGTTAGGAAACTGATCCATTTATACTGAGGGCAGTTGCTGAAAGGGTAACTAACACTTGCTGTTGTCATTTTTTACTCTTACAGCTGCCTCACAGCCTTTTATCCTCTCTTCATTGTCTTCCTTTTTGTTTTGTGGATTTTTATAGTAACATGTTTTGATTCCCTTCTTATTCCGTTTATATTTATGCTGTTTTCCTTGTGATAGTCATGGGGATTATATGATATATGCTAGGGTTATAGTAATCTATTTGAAACTGACAACTGCAGTCACATAAAAAAGCTCTATTCCTTTTACCTCTGCCCCATCCACTTTATGATATTGATGTTAAAAATTATATCTTTCAGGTATTATGTGCCTATTAATATAAATAAATGTGTGGCAGCATCTAATGTTTTGTCTTTTAAGTCATTTAAAAGAATAAACGGTGAAGTTATAATGTAATACATATTTTAAATTTTTTCAATATATTTACCTTTGTTGGAGAGCTTCTTATTTTTATATGGTCTCAAGTTACTGTCTAACATTGTTTTGTTCAAATTTTGAGGACTTTCTTTAACATTTCTTATAGGTGAGGACTGGTCTAATTCCCTCAGCTTTTGTTTATCTGAAAATTCCTTACTAATCCCCTCATTTTTGAAGCATACTTTGATGGATATAGTATTCTTGATTGACTTTTTTTCTTCCTCATTTCAAATATATTATCCTACTGCCTTTTTTGTCTGTTAGGTCTCTGCTGAGAAATCCATTGATAATTTTATGGTGCATGAAGAGCTACTTTTCTGCTTTTGGTTTTTCTTTGCTGCCTTTGGAATTTTCTTTGTCTTTTTTACAGTTTAATTATAATTTCCCTAAATGTGAAGCTTTTTGAATTTAGTTCACTTGGAATACTGATACCCTTTTATGTTTCTTTTCATATTTACCCTCAATTTGGAACAGTTTTATAATTTAGTATTTTATTAAGTAAACTTTTTGTTTCTCTTCTCTTGCTAATAACCTTGGTTATAACTATATTAGTCTACCTTGTGATGCCCCATAAATCTGTTAGGTTCTGTTCACTTTTATTTTTTTCCTTGTTCATTAGAATCCATAATTTCAAATGTTCTCTCTTGAAGTATTCTGATTCTGTTTTCAGCATGCTCAAATATGTTATTGAACAAACCCTTATGGTGGAATTTTTCAGTTCTGTTACTTTATTTTTCAGCTCCAGAATTTCTGTCTGGTTTGCTTTTTAATAACTTCTAGATCTTGGTTGATAGTCTCATTTTCCTGATTTTATTCAGTTACCTGCATGTGTTCTCCTTTGAATATATTGAAGAAAGCTATTCTAAAGGTCTGTATCTCATTAGTATTGGTATCTTGAAATTTATTTTGTTCCTTTTATGTGTGTTTTGCTTTTTTTTTTTTTTTTCTTTTTGGCAGCTTCCCTGTGTAGTCAGGCTGGCTTTCAATTCACTATGTAGCTGAGGCTAACCTTGAACTGGCAGCCATTCCTCCACCTCCACCTCCCGAGAGCTAGGGTTAGAGATGTGCGCTAACTCGCCCATATTCTTATTTTCCTCTTTTGAATGATGTGTGTCTTTGTCATTTCTCTACACCTTGGGTTCTTTTGTTGAAAGTCTGGGTGACACTTGGCAAGAACATTTATTGTAGATTCTGTCATACCTTGTAAAGACACTCACAAAAGAAGGCTTCCAGAACTGCTTCAGAAAGCAGCAAAAGTGATGGGATGTGTATTGGGATATGTGTATATCCCAGTGGGGGTGAGTGCAGTGAGGGAGATTTATTATAGTGTGTTTTGCTATAATAATTTTTTTTAATTTTTAGTTTCAATATTCACCATAATTTTATTATACTTGTATATTCAAATGTTTTATAATGTCTTGATTTTCCTAAGAGCCTTGGCCTAGCTTCCCAGGGCCTTTCACATCCTATTGTACTCCATCTCCATAATCTTTTGCCAACAGGTGTGCTAAGGTACAGTCTTGCTATAGCTCTTCCACAGCTTTCAGCAGCCTTTAACCTGATATCCACATTATTCTCCCTTTCCATTCATTGCTCCCAGGTAAGCCAGACAGATTCCAGTCCTTTGAATGGCTTCCAGACAAACAAGTTCTACTGTTTTTTCCTTATATCCTGAGGGTGGAAACTGGAATTGGGCAGCATACCATACTAGACTGAGGAGGGAGAGGGGCAGGGTGAGCACAGAGGTGTGAGTGTGGCTTTTTCTTGGTTACTGGTTAGGCACTCACTTAGTTACTGCAGCTTCTTCTCATTTCTGAAGTTCCCACAAAGCCCCTTCGGGTTGTTCTTTACTTAGTGTTTCCATCTGAGTGGGGGAGAGGTGATGGCCTAGAACTTACTGGTCTGCCCTCTTGCTATTATCAAGAAGGAAAGGCACAAAACAAGAATGACATAAACAATTTTGCTTTTGCTGGAGGAAAAACCTCCAAGATCACATTCTTAATAAGGTACAGTAAACTTCAGAGCCAGATAAACCATTAGAAACCCACCTATCTATTAGACTAGGTGAGCAGTGATAAGGGCTTGAACTAAGATAGATGTATATGCAAAAGATGTTCTCTTCTTTACTTGTTGGTTTTTAATATTTAAATGCTGCTTGAGGATAGCGGGGACTAAGTCTTTAATTCAGTTTAGTGAATTATCGAATGCAGGATGTATTTACATGATGCTGTGGAAGTAAAAATGTTGGAGATTCCTCTAAATTCATTTTATACTTCTTACAAACAACCCCTTTCAAATATCAAGCTTTATTTGAGACATTTACTGCTCAAGCCTTCTTTATTGCTGTAAAAAGTTTTCTTCTCCCAGATTTCTTTATTCCATATTTTTTCCATATTTATGTCCCCCACATCTTTTGAGTCCATACTTTTGAGAATTTATATAATTCAATTAGTAGATTAAATCTCATGTTGAATGTTCAAGGGAAGTTTGTTATATATAATTGTACAAAGAATTCATTTTCTTATTCATTTTTGTTGTGAAGCAAACTTTAAAAAGTGGGTTTGATTAAAATAGTAACATGTTTGCATTTAATTTCAATTCATTTCATGCTCCTCACATAAAGCTTTTTAGAATGAAGTTTTTGATGTCTATTCCACAACTATTTAGTCCTCACATTTACCCATTTTTGGTGGAAGGGGAATTTTAAAAATGTGTCAAAGTTGCTCAGGAAAGTGGTCTAAGGTTTGTAGGAAGAGTATTCACCCAATTGAGGAAGATGGGTTAGAAAGTTCCGAGGGAAGACAGAGAAGAAACCAGTATGGAAAGAAGAAAGCCATGCTTGATGTTTCTGTGAATTTACAAGGAAATAGTTGCCACACATATCCAGGGAACAGTTCTTTTAATATCAAAATTTGACAAAAACCAAAGCAGGATCTCCAGGTGAATTTGAATTTCAAATGTCAAATTGTTTAATGTAAGTATGTCAGACATTGCTTATGTCTTACAATTGCAAAGGACATACACTGAAAACTATTCATTGTTTAACCAAAATTCAAATATAACTGGCAATCTCTTTTTTATCCAATATCTCTAACTAAAAAGCTACTCAATTAGAAAGTGAAGAAATGATTTTTCTCCTTTCTGTGCATGTCTGTAATGGGTTTTCTATCCAGAAGTGGGTATCATCAGGCCTGTTATCCTAGACATTGTGGTCTAAGTTTAACTCACATGCCATTCTATCCTTTGCTCCTGTATTAAGATGTCTGTTGAATAAAGAATCCACAAATACCATAGGAAAAAAAAATTAGGTAATACATATTTGCAATTATTCCTTGAATTTGTGAACTTGGTCATTATATAGTTTATTATTATACAGTTTTGACTCATTTTATAAGATGTGAAATAAAGACTATTTTCCTTAATAGAAAAAAAAAAAAAAAAAGTTGTTCAAGAGCCAGGAATATTTGCATGTGCCCATAATGAATTTGAAGCCAGCTGGGGCTGACTGAAGGAAAAACAAAGTTTAGAAAGTGAGTTGGTGAGTCGGTGAGTTCTAAGATTTAGTAATCTCTTAGATAGAACCTTGGGCCAGATAGGCCGGGTAGGCAAAGAAAACATGGAAACAAAAGATGAGTGGGTAGATTGAAACAGCTGTGATTTTAGAGAAGATTTTTAGCCCTTATGAACTTCAGTTTCCTCAACTATAAAATAAGATGGATGCAGAGATTGCAAGAGAGTACACATATAAGTACCTGAAAGACAATAGGGATAGGAGGAAACTCATAAGAGTGAGTATAACTGTATAATAATAAACTATATAATGACCAAGTTCACAAATTCTTTTTATTTTTGTTTGTGTTTTTCCCCATACACCTCCAGCAAGGTATTCAGATTGTTTAGGTTGGTGAATGGTGATGCCATTTACTGAAATGAAGCACAGGAAAATGGCAAGACAGTCCATCAAGGCGAGGTGTGGTGGTCACGCCTATGATCCAGCACTCTGGAGGCTGAATCAGGAAGATTGCCATGAGTCTAAGGCCTGGTTGGGCTATGCAGTGAGTTCAAGACCAGCCTGAACTGCATAGCTGAGACTATCTCAAAACAGGGAAAAAAAAGAAATGGAAAGAGGCAATGTATTCAGTCTTTGCTTTTGTCTGTCTCTTTTTTCCTTTCCTCTCTCTCTCTCTCTCTCTCTCTCTCTCTCTCTCTCTCTCTCTCTCTCTCTCTCTCTCTGTGTGTGTTTCTGTATCTTTGTCTCTGTCTCTCTTTCTTTCTATGTCAGGAATCAAACTCAGGACCTTGCATTTGCCAGGTAGTGTTTTTCTTTTTTAAAGTTCCTGTACTTAAGTAAAGATATACATCTGGACAAGTTCTATATAAGGAATTGTTTGCATTTGTGTTATCTTTGAGCTAGCCTAAATATGTAAAATTACTTAATTCACATAATGTCTCCATTAAATTAGGCAGCACATGAGGTCATTTTCATTACACTGGTTTGTCCCAGGTTACTGAGTGAATTTGAAGCAAAATGATAAAAGGAATTTATTTCTCTCATCTCTAAACCAGTACTTTGTTGTCAGCTCTGAAGCTTTCTGAAAATGTTGTGAGTGGGGCTAGGGAGATAGCTCAGTGGCTTAAACACCTGCCTGGCATTGCAAGGTCCTGAGTTCAATACCTGATACTGCGATCGATGGATGGATGGATGGATGGATGGATGGATGGATGGATGGATGGATGGATGGATGGATGGATGGATATCTAGATAGATGATAGATAGATAGATAGATAGATAGATAGATAGATAGATAGATAGATAATGTTGTGAGACTTTTCCCCAAATAGCTGTAAGTTGATAAATTTATACCCATGAAATTAATATGTATATATTTCTGGTGACATTTTAAGTATTTAGAGATTATGAAAAAAAATTGAAAGAGGAGTTTTGATCACCCTGTTTTTCCCCTACATCACCAACTTTTATGTAAAATTATGTTCCCATAGGCTAAGATTCAAATTGCTATCAGTAAAATATAAGGTTACATGAAATTACTATTTTATATGGTTAAAAACCATCTAATAGGGTTTTTCATATATAAATGAAGAATGAATTATGCTTCAGGCACCTGCCTGGCAAGTATATATTATGTATTAATATTTTTGTTACTATCTTGTCTTGGTACAGCTATGCAAATGCATCTCTCCGATTGCTACTATACTGCTGAACAGTGTGCAGGATTTTCCCAATCAGCGCTGCCATACTGACATCATTTCTTTTGAGAGAAAATCATAATATAGTAGCTTTTAAAGATCAAAAATGAATTTTAAAATATATTCTTATAATATTTTAAAAATAAACATATTTTATCCATCAGATTTTAAAAGATGGTAATTATGTATTGAGATATTCCCTCCTGACAGGAGAAAGATCTGTTGACTTAGAAAATACAGAAGCTCAAAAGCTGAGGAGATTTAGGCTTCCAGTGGTGTGACGATGCAAGTAGGCTGGGGCTACTGCACTCTACACTGTCTTCTAAGCCCCAGACCATCTTCCCACACCACCGAGAACTGGAATTTTCCAGTCTTTCACTTAATTTATTATGCTACATGTTTTGAATTATTTTAAAGAAAAACAGAAACTACAAAAATAGCAAGTCACAGCATTTCATTATGTCCTTTTCATGTAATGCTGTGATAACTTCCTGCATCTCATTTCTTATTCAAAAACTAGCCAGATATGTTAACAAAATGTCATCTCCCATAGAAAAAGTAGCAATCACATTGTTCTTGGTACAAAAGAATGATGAAGCACTAATAGAAATCATACAGTAATTCATTCTTACAGAGCGATATTTTTGTTCAGCAAAGTCCTGAAGCACAACTCTGCTGATGACACCACAGTCCATTTTAACATGTGACATTGTATTGTTCAGAGATCTGATGCAAGAGCAGCAGAAAGTTGCATTTGTGAGCAGTGATACGTGGACATGCACAGACATGGGTAGTAGTTTTACCTGGGAAGGCCTTATCTCTCAGAAGGCCTGGCTCAGATGAGAAGGTTACCTCATGAGTCTGCTGGATTCCCAGACGTGTCTCTGCACTCCAACACACTGATCTCTGAGCAGGTTCTGAAACCAACACACTGTGTTTTTCCCTTCCTACCCCTCCCACATGAACAGAGGCCTTCTGTCACCTCCATGCTGGCCTGGCTGGCTGAAATCTGCTTCCACCCTCCTTGTGCTCCCAAAGGCCTTGTTGTTTGAACTCATTCTGAGGCCCCTTTAGGATTCAACTTAGGTCTGGAAAGCTGCCAAGGTCCCTTTCTGCATATGCTCCATCATCCTCTGCCATCCTCATGCCAATTGGCATGCCAGGCATTTGTCCGTCATCTTCACTGATCTGTGAATTCTTTAAGGATAAAAACATTTAATTTATTTATTTATTTAAAGCACCTAAAGTACTGCCTAGCACCTAGGCAAGATTCAGTACTCATACATTGAACAGATAAGTGGAGAAGGAATAAATGATTCCATCTTGATCCATAGATGGAATGCCAACATGTATACATAAGAATTATAGGTAAAGTTACCAGCCTGCTTCCATGTGCCAGCCATAGTAATCTGCCTAGCAGTCTGGGGAAGGGGTATCTTTATTTGTCCATTCTATAAATGAGAAAATTGAAGCACTGAGATAAAATGACCACTACCACCCCATGCAGACAGATTTATGTCTTATATTTCTTGGGCCCTTTGCATTGAGGCTACAAGTTATGTTTCTGATAATGTTGACTCTTGGGAATAGTGGAATATACCTGTAATCCCAGCACTCAGGAGGCAGGGGAATAGGATCACTTCAAGTTTGAGGCCAGCCTGGGCTACATAGTGAGTTCAAGCCAGTCCAAAAAAATCTGCATGTCTCACAAAAACAAAACAAAATCAAAATAAAGTTGTAACTGTTGGTGCTGAAAGAATATCTATAAATCTTTGTCTATAATATTTGTACTAACAAAGGAAAAAATGAATTATTCTTAAGTTAGCTATGAAAATATTTCTATTTTCTTTCATCTTTTTTGACTTAAAATATATTGGCATTACGTATGTAATATTTATCTTAACACTATATTGTATTCATATTTTTGTTACTATCTTGTCTTGGTACATCTATGCAAATGCCTCTCTCTGAATGCTACATGCTGCTGAATAGTGTGTTGGATTTTCCCAACCAGTGCTGCCATACTGACATCATTTCTTTGAGAGAAAATACTCAGATTTTATTTTTGTATCTGTGATAACAAAACATTAAGTGAAAGATTTTCTGTTTGGAGGCTTTCCTGCACCATACTGTTTGCTCACACTAACAAATGAAGGTGCCCGGAGCACAATGCATTCTTTACTTCTGTGTGAAAAAGATTGTTTTCAATAAGCTTTTCTTATCTCTGTGTTAAAGTATATATAATGTGATATATATATATATATGTACATTATATATATAATGTACATATATATATATAATGTACATTTTGGTTCTTACGTTTTTTAATATGGATAAGCAATGTAGCCATTGCTTTAAAATGTAAATATAAATGTATTCTATCTATAAAAAAGTTAATGATGTGATATTCCATGTGATTTGATGTAGTCAATTACCTATACCTACTGAACATGTATAACCCTCTAACAATACTATGATGAAACACTTGTATATATGGGATTTTTAAATGGTTTTTTCCTTAGCTTTCCTTTTTTATTTAATTATTTATTTATTTGCTACAGGGTCTCACTATACAGCTCAGTCTCATAGTGACCCTCCTGTCTCAGTCTCCCCAGTGCTGGGGTTATAGGTGTGTTCCACCACACCTGGTTTCCGCGGCCAGCATGACAAAGGGCTGGCATGGCATTCAGTATTGGGAATCGAACCCGAGTCCTTGCACTTGGCAGGTGCTTAGATGGCTGAGCTATCTCCCCTGTCCTTGTTAGATTTTTTAAAAAAAGATATTCAGCCTTAAAAACAAGATGTTTTAGTTGTTAGAGATTTAGGAGCCCAGGCATGCCGCACTGTCCTGTGGTATCTACACTGGGGCCATGTAGGATAAAAGACTTATTGTAATGGCGTCCTTGAGTTGACCCTTGTTCACCATGTAATATATCTTTGGGAAAATGCCCTGCTCTGACAACAAAGAAAACAAAAGCTGATGAAGACCTTCTAGTGCGCACTACAGTGCGGAATTAAATTAGGATAATAACTAGCCCCTGCCATGGCTACCAATGAAGATTAGAAAGAAATTGTCAGAAAGGAACATGTCTACCTTATGCCAGCTTTGAGTGGAAAGCGGGGAGGATCTATAGACCATGAAACTGTCTGTACATTACTTTGGTGGTCCTGGGAACTTTATTCTGGAAATCCCCAGCTAGTGTCACCATTGTCTACTTCCTGGCCTATATGACTGAGGGACATTTTAGAACTAGGTTTCTTAAAACATTTCAAAGTGGAGACTGTAGAGTTTATTTCTATTTTTGTGATTTATGTTCAACATTGTATGATAAGTCCTTAGCACATTATTGGATGTACTATAGGTACTGACTAAATATTCATTAAATGAGAAAGCATTGGCTTTGGAAACAGAAAGTATTGTATTTGAGACTTGTATCTGCCATTTAACTGTCTGGTTGTGGACAAGTGACCTGATTCTCCTAGCTACAATTTCCTCCATACATGAGGACAAAGTGGCTTACTTTGCCTGGCTGACATGTTGCTTAAGTGTAAAGTCATCAGGAAGAGGTGTCAGATTCAGAATATTCAGAGATGGTCTGTAGCAAATACTATATTAGGTAAAAGAAATAAAATAGGAGAGAAGGGCCTGGGGTGATAGCTTGGTGGTCTAAGCGCCAGCCTGGCAAGCGCAAGGACGTAGTTTTGATCCCCAGTATTGCATGCCATGTCAGCCTCGGACACTGCATATGCAGGCCACTGAAACCAGCTGTGGTAGTACATACCTATAACCCCAGCACTGGGGAGGCTGAGACAGGAAGATCGTTACAAGTCTGAGCTGTGAAGTGAGACCTTGTACTAGAGAGACAGAGAGAGAGATAGAATGAATCAGAGATAATCAGAGATAGAGAAGCAGAGAGAGAGAGAGAAGCAGAGAGAGGCATACAGAAACTGTAACCTTACCCAAAAAGGAAAAATAGGGATAAAGATAAACAAGAAATGCACAAGAAAAAGAACAAACCAGTATCTCTAACATTTTTTTGTCTTTTGGGGGGAGTAGTCCTATTTTTTTATATTGGTTTCCTATTTACTATAATATAAAACTCACAAAATATGAAACATTTTATAGCATAGGCATTTTGAAGTATAGTGTTTTCTCTTACTAGATCCTGCCACTTTTTTAGTATATGTGAAATTTTTTTTGAAACTCATTTGGCTTCTAAAGCACCTCTTAAAATGTTTTCAAAAATTAATCTAGCAAAAGAAATAAAAATCACAATTTGGTAGTTAGGCATCCTTCATCCTAATCTGTCTCTTATTTCAGTGATAGCATATTACAAGTGGTGTGTGTGTGTGTTCGTACAATACTTGTGTATGTCATTCAGTAAACTACTGTTACGTATTACAAATGGTAGGTTGCTCTTAAATACAAAAATTAAAAAATGGTGACAACACTCCCGGTCCTCTATGTACCCTTCTCCTAAAAGATATCTCCTCTTCCTCCTGTCATTCATACTCCAGGGTCACTGACAGGGCTGTCTCCTCTAGAACATTTCCTTCTGATCATTCTGGCATATTCTTCCATTATCTGAACAGAAGTTTTCATGTAAAAAGTCTGAATACTGATTACAAAACCACTTGTCACTTCCATGTAGACCTCCCGGCTCTTCATAATGAGATCAACTTAACATTTACCTTGATTTTTCTCAAAAATGAATTTACCTTTTTCTTTAACTATAAGATATATACTTCCCTTATCTCATTTGTGGTTTACTTTGTTTTCCTCCCGTTAAATTGATTTATGAAAAACTTCAAGAAGAAGAGTATAAAAATTTGTAATGGACAATTATGCACCTAAAATAAAGGATGCTAATATTTAAGAAAGAAAACTTAACATACAGTTACTCTTCCACTCCTCGCCCATCCCTTTCTCCCAAGAGAGGAATGGCAGCCATTCCCACCACACATCTGTGCACTTACTGCATCACGTGTGTGTAAGAAGGCTGTATCTTGTTATGGCCAAAGAGTTAGTTCTTGCCTTCCATTTGCCTTCAAGTCAAGCTCCCTAATTCCCAAGACTAGCATCTGTTGCCAGACCTACCACCTCATCACATTATGGCCTCATTAGTTTTCAGTCTTGGATCATTTCTGGAACTATAACAACTTTTCCTCCTTTCAGAAAAACTTAGCTATGCTGGTAGTTTTTTTTTTTTTTTTTTATGTTTTATGTTATTCTATAGAGAGACAAATATCAGTGAGAAAGTTTCAATGCCGGTGATTTAAACAAGAAGATTTTTAAGGGCTTGCTAAATAGCTAGGCAGATTAAAGTGCCTGCAAGCAGGTGCAAGGGCCACAGGTTCAATCCCTGGACCTGCTGTGCTGGCCCCATCCCCTGGGCCTGCTGACACTGGGCATGGTGGCACGTGCCTGTAATCCCAGCTCTTGGGAGGCTACGAACAGGAGAATTACTAAGAGTCTGCTCTAGTAGTAAGATCCTGAATACCCTGCAGATCCTTTCCTAAAAATACAAAAAAAAAAAAAAAAAAAAAAAAAGAATTTTAGGTTATGTATTCCATAGTGCTATAGGATCCAGGGTTGAAACTCTATTTTGAAAAAAAAAACAAAAATCATTACCCTATAATAACATCATTTCAAGTTAATTTTAAAATTGGGTACATTTATGTGGTATAATCTGATACTTTGATATATACATACATTGTAGAATAGTGTTAAATTATTCACTGGGCCCTAAGAATCTGTTATCATTTTAACATGCTTAATATAAAAATTATTGGGATAATTTATACTTTTTCTCTGGACCTAGTCTTCAAAACCTGATACCTGTGTTGAATAGCACAGATCAGGTGCTTAGGAGCACATGTGACTTGCTGGTTGCCATACTGAGTAGTACAAGTCTGGATCATGACTCACTGAGGACACAAACTCTTGTCTGGCACAAAGCAGGAGTGACGTGTAGTAGATACTCATGAGTGTGGAAGCAGAAGAGCAGGAAGAAGCAACCTGCAAATTGTCATGTATGTGTAATAAGGATCATCTTTTGTAGGTTTCTCTTCTGCATTGCCTGTAAGTCTAGTCTCCCTATTCCTCAAGGAGCACTTTTGTTTCAAGAAGGGTAGGTTTGTTGCAACATAAATGAAAAGTGTAGAAAAGAATTTATATTTAGCTTCCTGGCATCCAAAGCAGAGGTTTTTAATGGAAGAAAAGGATTTTTGCAAGTCCCTTCTGACTTATCGAAATTCTGATCTTACAGACTAGCAGATATACTAAAATCTGCCTTTGTTTTTCAACATATACAAATAAACTCTAAACACCCAACCTGTCTTCAGGAAAAATAAAAAGAATTTTGTTACAGTGTGCATGACAGAGTGTATAATACATTTACAGTAATAAGTAAACAAAAGAGTATACAAGTTTCATTGTATAAGTGGTCAAATGATTTCAATGGAACTGAGACTTTCTCTTGACCATGGGATGTTTAAACAAAATATGTTATCTGCAGAGTAAAGGACAGAGACCATCTTTAAAAAAAAAAAAATTCAACTTAGATATAATAGGGTGCAATCATTATAGGGTTTTGCCCATCTACAGATGAGACTCTAACATGTGGATTAGTTTTTCACTGTTGACATGCTTCAATATATTTTAAGACTCTGAAAATACATTGTAAGATAACAAACATAAGAGAATGCTGTGGGGAGAGAAGGATTCAGCAGTTACTAAATGAAGACAAAGACCTGGTTTGTTGGTTTTTTAGTTACTAGCAAAGATCCCTCTGGCCAGGTGGCCAGGTGGCCAGGTGGACTGTGTGCAGTGAAAGAGGGCACCTGAGCAAACAGACATCATACATAGAGGTTGTCAGCAAGTCTGCACTGGGCCGCATTCCCAAGGCTGCTGGCCTGCCAGCGCCTTCTTCTCTGAAGGGAACATTCTCTCCGAGTTTGGATGAAGTGCTCTTAAAAGCTCCAAATCTGATTTTTTTCTACATGGTTACTTGGCACAATACTGAATTTACTAATTACATTAATCAAATGACTTTTGATCACAAACTGAAACCAGAATTGCCTCAAACTATAAATGGGCCTTATAAAGGAAATGTTTCACAGACATGTCACTGTACCTACAGCTAAGAGATGGCTGTCAATGTCTAGATTCTGACCGTTGATCCCTGTGGGAGAATGGAAAAGTGAATTAGAAGATGTCACTTGAGCCGGGCGTGGTGGCACATGCCTGTAATCCCAGCACTAGGGAGGCTGAGGCAGGAGGATTGTTGTGAGTTCGAGACCAGCCTGAGCTACAAAGTGAGCTTAAGGCCAGCCTGAACTGCACAGTGAGACCCTGTCTCAAAAAAGACAAAAAAATAAAAAAAATTAAAAAAAAAAAAATGTCACTTGAGGTGCCATCTGTGAAGTATGAAACTGAATACCTTATTAATATTCTTGTTTGTTTTAATTTCCCCTAATGAAACTTCCATTTTCTACTCCAGTATTTTTGTGCTTAGTACTTGGTCCCTATCAAAATGTTTTCAAGGAAGGATCTGAAGTGTTTACACAAAGCTAGAAGAGCAGACTGGGAGCTTGGCTCATAGAGTAATAGAAACTTCTGTAGTCTGTGTGCATGTGTTTATTCCCAGTGTGACAAGTAGTCCTGCTCTCTTTTTCATGGGATAAAAAGGATGGATTAAATTAGGAGGAAGGATTATGATATGTAAACAATGAACTCTTTCTAAGAATTAGGAGTAGGTAGAATTGAGGGCCTCTAAACTTCAGGTTTCTTTTTGTTTTGTTTTGAGATAGATTTTTAGTGTGGGCTGGCTTTCAGTGCACTTATATATCCTAGGCTGGCCTCAAATTCATGGTAACCTCCTACATCAGCCTCTCAGGTGCTAGGAGTATAGGTGTGTACCACCACACCCAGCAGACTCAGCTCATTTGTGATGAGCAGTCAAAAGGGAACACAAGATTTTGGTTTGGGTGGAGGGTTGAGTGGGAACAAAAGGAAAGTGGCAAGTCTCACTGTTAATCCTCTTGGGCAAGAAGGGGACAAAGCTGGAGGTTCTGGGCAGGATGCATCTCAAATGTTTATAGATCTAGCCCGAGAAGTGGAACCTCACAGGAACAAGAGTTGGGCTTAGAGAATGGCAGGTACATCGTTTACCTTGAAGTCCGAGCAAGGCCAGCTTTAGGCAAAGATGGAATTGCCATGCAGACCTTTATTCAAAATACTCCACTAATCTACACAGAAAGGAGAGTGTTTGTTTATACATTTGGCAAAAGTTAGTATCACTGGACACAGGTGTGCCAGGTAACTGATGACTAGAATTGTCTCAGGCAAGGTGTTTTGCCAGGACCAAAGTAGCTCGATTGCTGCAGGCACTCTCGCCTGGCCTTGCCTTGCCCCCACACATGGGACCGATTTCCAGCTTCAACAGCTCTCTATAATTTAACCAACAAATATTCAACAAAGAGACCAGCAACTTGGTCTGTTTGATCCTAGAAACACAAGATGAAGTCATGGACCCAAGAGGTCCCTAAAAGAAGTAGGAAAATAGTTCCCCAAGGGCGGAGGCTTACCTCCAGTAATGAACATCACTCGAGTGCTACTGACTGAATGCTTGAGCCTTTCTCCAGATTTAAGTGTTGAAACCTAACCTAAGCTCCAATGTGGTAATATTCAGTGAGGCCTTTGGGAGATGAGGTTAGTGTCCTAATGAAAGAGACCCCCAAGAAGTCTCTCACTCCTGCCCAGTGGGGAGGGACACAGGAAAAGGACAGGTGTCTGTGAACCCAAAGCAGCCTCACCTTACCTTAAGTCTGCCAGTGTCTAGATATAAGACTTATGGCCTCCAGGATGTTAGAAATAAATTTATGTTGTTCATAGGCTACTTAGACTATGATATGTGTAGTGTCATCCAAGTGATTAAAGACAGATTGATTCAAGGGAACAAGTGACTTAAAAATGTTTAAAACGTATTTGTATTCAACTCTGTTTGCTTAAATTTTGGAACAGTTCAAATAGTTCCTAATCTGCTATTAGATGGCAAATGCCTATTTTAGATACAGTGACTAAAAAGCTATATAACCTTTTCCTGTCCATTGCATCTGTAGTTATGCAGCATGCAGCATCTTGGGAGATGATGCATTTCCTCTACATGCTAGAGGAGAGATAAATTGGCCAAAAGAAGCATATGAATGCTAATTTAAGAAAATCTGAGGATAAACTATGAATTCAGTGGTTGTTTTCTATTACAGTGTAGGTGTCAAAGGAGGGAGGAACAATACACTAGACTGTATCCAACTAGAATAAAAAATGTAGGAGAAAAACAAAGGTCAGAACTTCGATTTCCCAACCTAGGCAGGCAAGGATGAATTTTTGCCAAAAGGCAAAAACGTCACCTGAGCAGATGCTGAACACTTACAAAATTAATAAATTTTGTAATATATAAGTATTCTCTCATTAACTGTATTATATTGAGAGATTGCTTTATTTTGAAAAATAGAAGCATCAATAACATTTTAATTTAAATTATATTATGTGATATGATTTTAATTACTGTTCCACGGTTTTCTTTTTTCTATGGTGATATTTATACTTGTAATAGCTTGTCATTTATACTAGTAGTAGCTTGTCGAGAGGAAAGTACTTCCTTTTAGGAATGACAAAAATATAATGTGGAGTTTTACCAAATAGCACAAAGTTCTAGAATGCCCTTTCAGTATGACTTCCTGTGATCTAATTATTTATGCTGATTTTACCAGCTCCTAGAGTTTATAGGGAAGAAAGTCTCTGAATTTGCCTCACCTAAATACCTCATAGAAGTGGAATCAAGCAGTAGAGGGTGCCTCTGTGTATGACTAGCTTACCTCATGTCATACAATGTCCTCCATATTCATCTACAATTACATGTGTCCAAATTGCTTTTCTTTTTAAGGTGAATTGTAGTCCATTATAAGTACATACCCCATTTGGCTTGCGTGTTTCTGTTGATGGATTTGAGTGGCTCCATTTGGGTCAGCTATTGTGTCACAGCTGGCTGAGCACCACTGCGGTTTTGTGGAGGTGAGCAGCCAAGTGGGATTATAAGCTCAGGATCAGTAAAAAAGGGAGAGTTTTTAAAAAGAGAAAATACTTTATTTGTAAGGAGGAACGAAGACAAAAGCTGCCTGGAAAGGAAGCAGGGGTTCTGGATGGGTATCTGGATGGATGCCTGTGGGCCTCCTCTGCAGCCTCCTTTACTCCATGACAGGAGTCCTTTTTCCTGGAACTTATCACAACCTAATTGGCTGTCTTCAGACAGATCCCAACCCACAAAAGCCCAAGCCAGGTGCCATTGCCTACATGCACATTTCTTTGGTGGGCTTTGTTTGATTTTTTTTTTCTTGTATACTTGTCTTTATAAGGGCCCTATATTTGGGACTTAAAGGTTTGTTAAAAGGAACCTTACATACAATATTGAGCTAATGATTAAGTAAGGGTGTACATGTGTCTAGTGCAATAATAGATTGACATTAGAGTGACTGTGTGTGTGTATGAGTGCAAGGTGTGAATATATATTTTCTATACTAAATAAGAGTTTTTTCCCCCTTTTATCTCCTTTGCATTTTACTTTAGGCTAAGAGGGGCTTCTAACTTGGTCAGGGCACCTGGCTTCTCTTGTGCTCTGCTTGTCCTTTTTAATTGCACCTTCCAGCAGAGTTTTGGCTCTTTCTAATTGGTGTGAGGTGAATGTGATAACCACTACATTACCCCCTACTCTTTCTAATTGGTATTAGCCAGAAAGTTAATATGGTCCTTATTCTGTTCTTTCCCTACCTCAGACTCCTTTCTCCTGCATGACTTATACTACTGTAAAGATAGGTGTGCACAGACTGAGACTATATTTTAAGTTCTTTTGGGTATATACTTAAGAGTGGGATTGCTGGATGATATAGTAGTCCTATTTTTAAGTTTTTCATGAACTACCATACCATAAAGTGACTCTACCATTTTACTTTCCTATGGTAACAAACATAGGATGTTATGATTTTAGGGAGATTGACTGAATTTGTGTTTGTGTAGGGAAGGTAGCCATGGTCATGTAAATCACCTGATATATTTGAGAATGGAGGTACAATTCTGCCAAATGCTTTCTTTGTGAGCCAAATTGTTTACAAGCAAAAGCACCCATTAATAAGATATTTAAGTATTCTTAATTTTTCTAATTCCCTTCACATACTTTCAATTTTTTATTTAAAATAGTATAGTAAATATTATTTTAGAGTATATCTAATAATTTCATTACCAATATCTTTCCTTATGAGTCCATGTCTCCTTGCGTATTTAATTAGTTCTTTTTTCAAATATAAGCCTGTTATTTCCTTAGAACTTAGAATTCTTTAAACCCAGGACAAAGATGTGTTCCTTTGAGACATTTTGTGTCTCCTTTTATTAAGAATGTTATTTGAGGGCTCTCCCAGTGAAGAATCACTCAAAATTAAATTTGGGTCCTATATTGTCTTTCTACAGAAGCTGCTTTGTTTTCCATTCCTTGCAAGGGTGGGAGTGTCCTTTCCATTCATTTGCACCAAAGTATGGCTTTTGCAGCCTCAATTCAGAGCAGAGAGATGCTAGTGCCTTTATCACTGCACCATAATGGGGCAACCACATTGCTCTTGCTCAGACAGTAGCTACAGACAGGTTGCTCTAGGTTCACATTGTTAGCACCTCTTGCACTCTGTAAGGTCTCATCCTTTAGCATGATATTGTCCCGAGAACAGGTATATCTTCCAGTTCACCAAAGCTAAGTAGCAGATTAAGGAAAGTTGAACCTAGAAGGACAGGTAGTATGTGGGCAGTGATGTTAAGTAGAATCTTTGGGATAAAGTAAGATATTATTCTAGAAAAGAAGTTCAAAGAGCAAAGGCCCAAGAGGTATCCTAACCAGAAAGCAACAAAATAGCAACTGCCTGAGTGAAGCTTTCTGGCAGGTCGCTGGTATTCTTGATAGAAACACCTGTTAGCCTGCCCTTAAACGTGCCTTTCACCTGTCTAGCCTTCTGCTTGTCCTTTGCTCTCCTTCTCTAGCTAGCTATCTTTTATCAAACAGAAAAATCTTCCTCAATAACTGGGCATGCAAATCATTCTCTGTAGAGCAATATGCATGGCCTTCAGAGCAATACAGAGGCATATTTAGACCGTAAGGTTAAGGCAGTAGTTCTAAGATTTTTAAAAATTCCCTTGGTTAGTTACATGTTTAGAAAAATTATAAAGACTTGTATCTTAGTTATTTTTGTCTCATCATTGAGACAGAATATGTGACACCCAAAGTTAAGGAAAGAAAAATTTTTTAACTCACAGTTTGTGGAGGTTCTAGTCCACATGCAGCTGGCTCCAAGGTATGGAGGCGCAGCACAGAGACAACTGTTCATGGTGGTGAGAGACACCAAAAACAAGAAGAGCAAAAGGGTGAAGGGGGAAAGAGAGAGAACAAGCTTCCAGCCCTCTTTTAGGTTGCAGGCAGGCTACCTGTCCTAGGGCCAGGGTAACACACCTGTAATCCCAGCATTGGGCCATGAATCAATCACAAAGTCTAGAGCCTGTGGACTGCAAGACACTGGGGGCACATCCAGACACAAACCATAGCAACTTCTAAATAGTTTTCTTAAATTTTAGTTTTATAAGAGTATTAAAAAAAATACTCCTGGGGCCAGGGAGATACTCAGTGGTCTAAGCACCTACCTGGAAAGCTCAAGAACCCAGGTTTTATCCCCAGCACCACATGCCCTGGCTGGGCATGCCATGTTGCCTGTAATCCCAGTGCTGAGGAGGCTGAGACAAGAGGATTGTTATGAGTCCAAGCTGCATAGTGAAACCCTGCACCAAATAGAAAGAAAGAAAGAAAGAAAGAAAGAAAGAAAGAAAGAAAGAAAGAAAGAAAGAAAGAAAGAAAGACTGATTTAAAAAAAAAATACATAAACAAAAATACTCTAAACTAGTTTCTTCTGCTGTGTCAGCTTGCTGTAAGAGACCACCTCAAATGTAGTGGCTTAAAGGAGCTCAAGTACAATGGTATATGCTTCTGTGGGCTCCTCCAGGCCTGGGCAGTCTGATAGCAGGTATGTTCTTCTTCATATACCTGTGCCCTCAATTTGTACGGCCAGGATGGCTGAGGCCTATCTCCACAGGGTCTACAATCCCAATTGGCCAGCTGGGGCTTACTTATTTGTGACCAAAGGATTCCCTGCAGAAAGAGAATCCCAGTGTCCTAGCACAGTGGTAGCAACCCTAAGGCACACATGCCACAGTGGGCTGTTTGTATCATTGAAAGCTCTAAAAGGTTTACTATCACTGCAAGCCCTTATTTCATGTTTGCTAAATTTCATTATCCTGAGTACATCACAGAAGCAAGGCCAGATGAGAAAGCAAAGTAAGTAGATTTTCATCCTCACAGAAGGATCTTTAAGGTCACATTGTAAAGGAGTGAATTTGTGGCCATTTGTGCTAGCATCTGCTACAGCCATAATGGTCAATTAGTAGAAAAAGAGCATCTTAACCAAAAACATTGGAATGAAAATCCTAAAAATATAATAATATATCTGGTCTTACAAATCACCACTTTTGTGAAAACCTCTTTATGTCCTACACTGGTTAAAATTTCATTCCTGTCAGTATTATTTAGAGAGCAGTATTTGGAACCACAATTTCAAGAAATTGAATCTGGTAGTATTGCCTAAGGTTACAGAAAAGGATTAACACTCCAGGGGACAGAAACCAAATAAGAATCCAGATAAAAAATTATGAGAGGGCATGAAGTTAATGAGCAGGCACAGGGATTACTAGGAAGGAGAGCAATGGGACAAATAGCTCAGAGTACAGTTTAGACAAGATAATGTAAATTAGTATAAAGACAACAGGTAGATAGAGCTTTCTCAGATGGAGGAGGGCTTGAGAGACAGAGAAGTAGAAGTGAAAGAGAATGGAAAAGGAATTAAGAGGTGTTGGGTGTGTGTACCAACTCACACAAGGAAGGTAAACATTATGTACTGCAAATATTCCTTAAAAATAAAACATAAACCTAAGATGGTGGTGGTGTGTGTGTAAGTGAAATCCTAATAAAAACTTGTACTTGGGGATAAACCAAAAAATTTGATGACTATCTATTTTGGTTTTCAATTACTGCATGATAAATTGCCCCTAATTTACAATTGTGAACCACACCCACTTCTTATCTCATAGTTTCCTTGGGTCAGGAATGCAGGCACAGGTTGAGGCAGATCATCTGCTCTGGAGCCCTCAAGGCCAAATCAAGGTTTTGGCCAAGATAGGCTCTTACCTGCAGGCTCTGGCAAAGACTGTCTCAAGGCTCCTTTAGTGTGCTGCCAGAATCTAGATTTTTATCACTAAAGTGCTAAGGTCCCTATTTTCTAATTGGCTGGCAGCTGGTCTCTCTTCTGCTCAGTTGCCTTAACAGTACCACAGACTATGGTCTAAATAAGACATTTATTTTCGCACAGTTGTAGTGTTTGGAAGTATGTGATCAGATTGCCAGCATGAGTGGGCACTGTCTGCTCCCTTCCTACTGTTTCTTCACAGAAGAGAGGGAGCTGAAGCAGGAGCAGCAAAGGGAAAGGGAGGACACAGCAGCACCTGAGCACTCTCTGGAATCTATTATAAAGGGACTAATCCTGTCATAATGTTGCCTCACCCTTATGACTTCATCTAATCCTATTGATCTCCTTCAAAGGCCCCATCTCAAAAATACCCTCACATATGTCTGGTTTCAACATATGAATTTGGGGGCGGGGGAACTGCATTCCCCCGATTCAGTCCCTATCAGTCCCTCAAGACTGCCTGACTGCCTTCCTTTTCAGATACCACTTCCATCTCTAGACCAGTAGGACCATACTGTAGACCCTGGTGTACACAACCTCTCACCTAATTAGGTCACGTCCACTGAGACACTCTAGGATTTAAGAGCATTTTTGCCAGCTAATGTAATTCTTGGGCATCCCATCATACAGAGGTCCCAAGAGTTAGATTAGAGTATATTTGGGGAACAAAACTTGCATCTTCACTTGTAAAGAGAAAATTTAAAAATTAGAGGAGTTTTTTTCATGAAAATGTAATTTTAATAGTATAATCACCACCACCTCACGGGATTGTCAGATGTGCATGATACTACCTATAAGAAAATGTATTTTAAACATAAAAAGTTTTTCAGAAACCATATCCCTTTAAGAGGGAAAATAACATCCTTTCCAAGGAACAGACTTGGAATCTGATATTCTCCTCCAAGATTCGTGCATTGGAAGACCTTAAGTACGTTGGTAGCTACAAACTTACCTCTTGTGGAGATTTTATGAATTACTGCTACTAAGTGTCACACGCTGGAGAGAAGATAAACTCCTGAGGCTGTTTGCTCTGTAGCTGGAGACCTAATTTGGTGAGACCTGAGTCACCCCTGAGTTGTGGGTTTCCAGAATGCATTGGTCCTCCACCCTAGAAGCCAGAGGGATCCAAGTCTTCCACAGTGTGAACAGAGTGACAGCAGGAAGGGCCGCCAATGTAGGTGGGGGAGAGCAGAGGGAACCTGTCTTGCCTTCATCCTGATTTGTACTCCTGTGCCATGATCCATGGCCTCATGATCTGGTACGCCTTGGTGAAGAAATAAGGTGATTTTTGCTCTGCCAGTTGAAGTAGAGTAGTTGGCCCTCTAAAGAAAAGAGCTGAATGGTAAGAGCCAAAACAAAAATCAGAATACTAACTTGTACATCACAACCATTTCCAGGGTTGGTGGAAGCGGTAGAGTCTTTGTTGGGAAAGCCCCTGGGAAACTTGGCAATCAGGATCCAGATCCTGTTTCCTGTTCTTCACTGGGTCAAACAAATGAAGATTAGTTATCTATAGCCTGGCACCTAAAAGGAGGTGAGGACAGGGGCAGAGCTCTGGATCTAGGACTATGACTGGTGGATAATAGGAATAAACAGCACTACAGTCTGGCAAGTGCCACCTCCTAAAGGATGCAGGGTGCAGGCTTAGCGAGCAGCGACATCTCTGGGTGTAGGCTGCCTGCATGTGGTGGGGAGGGGAATGGTGGTGTGAGGGAATGTGTGTTCATAGACACTCCTTCATCCCTAGACCCTAATTATCAGGATTCTCTGGAAGTAACTGTATATAACTTTATAAACCATTGCCAGTGAAGAAAATGTAAACCTTACAAATTAAAAGTAAATTTTACTTGTTCATCTCTACAGAAATCACTCACATTCCAACTATTTAATGGTACATGGAATATTTCTGTAACTTATTTGTTTTTTCAAACAAAAATACTTTTTTTATTTATGGGATATCATTTTACATCAATTCCATTAAAGTCTCATCAGTATTTGCATTACATTCATAAAAGTGTGCAAGTCCTGTGACTCCAGCTTAACTGAAATACTGTTACACCACCTAACTTGAGTACAACTTACTGGTTTTATGTTTCTGTATTTTATTTTATTTTTTTTTTTTTTTTTGTCTTTTTGAGACAGGATCTCACTATGCAGTTCAGACTGGACTTAAGCTCACTTTGTAGCTCAGGCTGGTCTTGAACTCACAACAATCCTCCTGTCTCAGCCTCCCAAGTGCTGGGATTACAGGCCTGCGCCACCACGCCCGGCTTATGTTTCTGTATTTTAAAAAACACAAAATATAAAGGTGAATTATATATAAGATTTTTTCTTTTTCTATAATGTATAAGAAAGTTGGTCTTAATATTATTCTCAGCTGAGGGCTGCAGCTTTTTCTTTTCTTTTTGGTAGTTCTATGGTTGAAGGAACCCAGGACCTTAGACACTTAAATAAAGCTATATCCACGCACTCTCGAGTTTTTTATTGCTTCCTCAAAAGGGAATTAGAAGCTGGGTGTGGGAGCCTTTGCCTGTATGTATCTCAACACTGGGAAGCCTACAGTGAAGGATCTTTAGTTCCAGTCCAACTGAAGAAATCTGGTAAGACCCTGCCTCAGAAATTTAAAGAGGACTGGCAAGATAGCTCAGCATACTAAACACCTGTTTTGGCAAGCACAGGGACCAGAGTTTGATCCCTGGTCCTGCATGCCTTGCCAGCCCCACCCCAAAGGCACGCTGAGCCAGGACAAGTCCAGGTATGGTGGTGCACGCCTGTGATCTTAGCACTGGGGAGGCTGGAAACAGGAGGATCACTGCTATTGTGAGCTGCATAGTGAGACCCTGTACCAAATACATAAATGGAAAAAAACATTTATAGGGTTGGAGATTCAATAAGAAGTATGTAGGTTCGTTCCACCAGTACTAAAGAGGGGCATTAGACATAAGGAAATAGCAAGAAAACAAATTATTTTTTTGTTTTAAATTTACTCAAGCAGCTAATGTTGTAGCTGAATCAAATAGTCAAGGACTAGAGGATACTTGTAGTTGTCACAGGCAGGCCTTGCCTTGTCAGGGTCTGAAAGCCCTTCCCTGGGTGGCCCTGACTTTGCTAGGGACCTGTTCCTTGCACGAACACCTATTGCTCTTCAGTTGGGTCCAGAACATAAACCCCTGCAGCAGTATTAAATTGTATCGCCTGTGGGCCACCTTTATAATCAGCTCCAGTGCCTGGATGCCATGGCCCAGACAGGTCAAAGCCAGTGTGTTTTTTAGTAAAAGTCTCTGGTGGTGAGAGAGTTTTCTAGTACTTATAAAGGAGCTTACAAAAAGTGTCATTTCTCAGGAACTCACTAGCCTTTTGCTTGTTTGACAAGGGCTTTTACCTCTGTGTCTTCCTTTAGCTACCCACTTCAGAGACAGTACTGGTCTTCCAGATCCTCAATTTCCTAACAGGTAAGTAAGTCTGATTTCTCCCCTGCCTAAAACTCCTGAGGGATATTATGAATTCAGAAGAAGATCGTGTATCAGTTGTTAAACTATAAGGCATTATCTTGTAGCAGATATTATTGTTAGTATAATTATAATAATTCTACTCCCAATAAATAGATGAGGCCTAAATTCTATTTTTATTTTTAATTAACTTGTCATATTCTGAGGAAGAAGTAGATTTAGAGACTTTTAAAAATACCCCTGGCTGAGATTGTCTGGCAGAAATTTTCTGGGCTTTGTGTCACTTATGGAAGTGTAGGGTACATTTACCATTCAAACCATTCACAGAGAGCTTTTTGCTTGTCTCTGAGATGGCCTGTACTTGATAATCTCAGTTCTCAAGAGTGTGCTGACATTCACATTCAGCCTGGTGTATGGGAGCATTTTGAGATAATTTCTTAATCACGTAAAACAATTCTTTTAAGAGCAAAAGCCAGGGAAAATACGCTTTCTGACCTCAGTGATTACCTTATTTGTGCAGGAGAAACAGCTCTCACTTGTAGGCTTCTTTTTCTCTTATAATATCCAAGAATGTGGGTACCATGGTTGAATTTTAGAACACTTTGAGAACACAGTAAATCAAATCTCATCTTCTGAATATCTGTGAGTGTTGTGGCAGCTCTGGGACATGGTGGCCTACCTATATAGACTGTGCATGCTGAGTGGCCCCACCTGGCAGCAACAGGGAAGGTCAAGTGTCATTTCAGAATTAGATCAGGATGCTGTCCATATTAGAAACAGTCCAGACTCATGCAATCAAAAGGCAAAAATATACCACCAATTAGAATGGATCACCTATCTTATACTGTCATATTTTTCCCTTTAAAGGAAATGAAAATTATATTGCTGTCTCAAAAATGAGGCTTTTTCTACTCCAAAAATAATGAGGCTTAAATCTGTACACAAAACACTTGTTTCACTGATGATACATCAAAGAACCATTTTTTTTTTTTTTTTACTGTATTTTTAGGGAAGGGTCTACAGGGTGTTCAGGGTCTCACTACTAGATCGGACTCTTAGTGATTCTCCTGTTCACAGCCTCCCAAGTGCTAGGATTACAGGCACATGCCACCAAGCCCAGTCTCATTGCTGTCTCAGCATGATCCCATTGCTGTCTCAGCATGATCCCATGCTGTCTCAGCATGATCCCATGGATTGAACCCCCTGGCCCCTGCTTGCTGACGCTTTAATCTGCTGAGCTTTTGGCCAACCCTCCAAATGTGTTGTTTTTTTGGAAAGGTGTTTGGGGTCTCACTGTTAGATTGGACTCATAGTGATCCACCTGTTTACAGCCTCCCAAGAACTGGGATTACAGGTACACGAACCCATGCCTAATCTCAGTTGCCATTTCAGTGTACCTGGGATTGTGGGGCCAGCACATCAAATATTCAGCATTCTTTTTCTTTTTTTTCTTTTTTGTAATGCCGGGGATTGAACTCAGAGCCTTGCAATTGCCAGGCAAGTGTTTATTCTACTGAGCTATCTCTCCACAGCCCAAAAGAACCATTTTTTGTGTGTGAGTTAGCATTGACCTTTTCCTCCCACTAAAGCAGCAACTTTGTTCAGCTTGTTAATCTGTCAGGTTTTTTGGCCTAGCCAATATTTTTATTTAGTCTTAAAGTACTTTGAACTTTACTCTTACTCAATTCTTCTTAAATTTCCTTGTTTACATCATTTATTGATCCTAAAGTTCAAAATTATATACCTCAAGTTACTCAACATACAAACATCTAAGACAAAAAATTACTCATTAATTACTTAGGATAATTTTTATTAACATAAAATTGCCTTAAAATAAAATTCTGAAACTTCCCAAAGAGATCTATAAATATAAATAAATATATGACATGGTTTTAACTTTAATATTGGCATAAAATCCATCATTAACCTTTTATTACCTTTCCTCTCAATGAATTGGTCCTATCACTGTTACTGGATTGTGCTTGCCTTGTTGCTATAATTCAGCCTTAATCACTTCTGTACATGAATGACCTGCCTGGGGCTCATTAGCAGGTATAGCTCGGAAAATTGGATGAAATTTTTATCTTTTCTCTATCAGATTCAGTTTATTTAATATCCAGATTACTCCTGCTTTGGGAAAACCTGAAGATTGTATTGTTTTATTCAGTTATGTTCATGAAGTTCACAAAGTTCAGAGATCTATTTTACATGTTTTGGGTATCTGTTGTCCAATAAATGGTCTCACTGGAATAAATGACTATACCTAATTATTCTGTGACTCCTCTCTTGATTGCATGTTTTCATTCCTTTCAGGCTGACTCTAGTAGCTTCTTCAAGAGCTTTATCATTAAATTGCTTTAAAGAGCCTAGCTAGAGAATTTCCACCCATTAGACCCAGCTGCCTTTTCATATACTGTCTTGAAATTAAACCCACCTGTACATAACTTTCTCAAAAAATGATTATATGTAAACTACTGTAGTATAAAAGAGAGTGGTAAGGACAGTAATCCATGAAAAACTACTCTGAATATCAGCACATTGGCTCTTGGGCACTGAATTCTTTACTGGCTTGCTGTTATAGTTGGATATGCACGTTTCCTGTGGTCACTATGAAAGTGCTCCCCAACCCAAGTTAGACTGATACAGATGTGGGCCAGGTGTGGCATTGCCTGTAGCATTAGTTTCACAAACTAGTGATCAGTTACTGTTAAAATCCACATCACAATGAAGTCCTTTCTTTTTTTTTTTTTTTTTTTTTTTTTTTTTTTGAAGTCCTTTCTTTCCTCATCTGATATACTAGTTGCACTTCTTGAAAATTTAGAAGATAATTAATATTGTTGTAAAAAGTAGTTTGTTTATATGTAAAAATGTTTACAGACTTAGAACATGAGCCATGAGTTTTTCATCTATATAGATATGGAGTGGGGTGGTTGAAAGTCAGGTGAGACATGGGACAGTATTTCCTTGTATAGGAGAGTTCCATTTCTGGGGGAGGGATTGAGCATTTCTACCTCCTTTTGGATGACCAAAAACACCCCACAGTTATAAAACCTGTCCAATGAAAATCACTTCTATAGAACATTGAAGGTATGTGGTAATAGATATGATTCTATTTTATTGAAGAATGATTATTATAGAAACCTACATGATAATTATGATCATGTATGATGACCATTGTCTTGTTAGTGCACCATAGACTTTTTGAGAGCCAAGATCACCAGTGGGCTCAACATGATTTCAGGTCATTAATTTGTGATCAGTAAACTATCTTCCAAACTGATAAAGACTTGGGAATGTGTACTTTATTTTCAGGGGAACTAATATCACTTCTACTAGTAATACATATCACCTTTACCAGCCCTCATTGTTTAGACGTTACTAGTAAGCTGTTAAATGCTGAATTGTTCAAATGTGGAAAATAGCCAGTGTTCTTTTGAAATAGGTTTTGTGTGTTGATTTTTAAATATAACATAAGGAAAGGGATGTTAGCAACATTTATAGAACCATGGATTTTTCTTGTTTAAAAACATTTTTTGTGGTTATAAAAATATCAAGAACATATTGGGTACAGTAATGCAGACAAACAATAAAGAAAATCTCTATTCCCAAAGATGTTATCTGCTTGGAGAGATACACTATATATCTCAAAACATTAAAGCTGATAAAAAAAAAAAAAAGTCCTGTCTGGAATAAGACTCATGGAATAGGAACACTTGGCCATCGTATTAAGTGACTGAAAGAATTTCAGTGACTTATCAAGGAGAGTATATCCTAGGCAAAGGGAGAGAAATGTAACAAAGTTTGAGAGGTGGCATTTAACATGCTAGGTGTAGAAAGGAGGCATGGAGCAGTGGCCAAAGATGATGTGAGCAGAAGAAAAAGGTTACCTAGAAGCAAAATGTCTGACTCAGTAGGTTATAAAAATATTTTTATTTTTTTCATGTATTTAGTAGAGGGTTTATAGGGTCTCACTACACAGATCAGACTTGGACTGTAGTGATCATCCTGTTTTCAGCTTCCTGAGCCCTGGGATTACAGGCTCACACCACCACACCCAGTCTCAGTGACTGTCTCAGAACATCTTGGCGGCAGGGCTGGCAAGGCATGTGGTACTGGGGATCGAACCCCAGTCCTTGTGTTTGACTAAGCAAGCGCTTTAGTCCACTGAGCTATCTGGCTATCTCCAAGTAGATTAGAAAATAAATTGAAATATTATTTCATTTCAATCGGAATTACCTTTACAAAAAACTCTGAAGTTAATTACTTATTTAAAAAAAAAATCTTTTCAGAGATTTGTTTTTTAATTTATTGGTATAAGTAAAAATTAAATATTCATGGTCAGAGTTTAGATTGCTGGGGCTGAGTATATAGCTCAGTGGCACAGTGCTTGCCTGGCAAGCATAAGGTCCTGAGTTTCATTTCTGGCACCCATTAAAATGATTTTAGATTACTAGTCATGCAAAGCAAATATCCCAAAACAAGAATTAAATAAGACAAATTTAAAATAAAAAACACATAGGAGAAAATGTTATCACTTGTTGTACTTTATTATATTTATTCTTTATTTTAAAAAGAATAAAAGAAAGAAAAATGATACAGAATTTTAAAACAAAGTGATAGGAAATTAACAATGGTTATCTTCAGGGTAGTTGTTCATATTACTAGATATAGGCATGCAGAATTGATCAATTGTACCTTAGAGGTTCCTTTCAATAAAGCAATAGAAATTACTATTACAATTATTAGCAGGAATGGAAAAATATATTTTATGGTTTTTTTTATCACCATCATCAGTTAACTAAGCTTAGAATAGATAAGAACATAAAACAAGGCTGTGTGCTGAGCAGAGCCTGACCTGACATCAGGTTACCGAAGCTACACCGCTTCAGTCAGTAACTTGGCTCTGATGAACTTCAGTTTTCTCATCTTTTAAATGGGTCTGATATCTCATTCATAAATACACACATCTGTCAGTTAAGTTCAGAAATATAAAATAGTCCACCACAAAGTAATAAAAGGTACTTCTCTTGGTTACTTTCCTTCCATTACTGAGATAAAATATCCAACATCCAAAAATAAAGGAGGAAAGCCTCACTTAGTTGTTTGTGGAAGTTTCAGTTCATAATCAGGGCTCCAAGGCAGAGTGGTACAAGACAGAGGGGCAACAGTTCAAGACAGCAGAAGACAGCAGAAGGAGCAAGCAAGGAGGAGCTAACCAGGCCTCTTTTGGCCCCTCTTACCTTCTCCATCCTAGTAGGATTAGGGAGGTGGCAATTCAATTAGTGGACTGATCCCGCAGTCACCCAGCCTTAATCGCAGCACTCTTGATCCCAGCATTGAACCATAAATTAACCACACACTCTAGACTTAGCTACCTCCAGAAAAACGCCTTTCCCCACAGCAACATGAGGCACTGGAGGGACATCGAGATGTAAACCCCAGTACTCAGTACTTGGTGCATGAAGAGAAGCTATTTAAATTTTTTT